>QFET01022710.1:0-20865 GCA_003316355.1 Tuber calosporum | reverse complement strand
GGGCGGGGGGGTACCACTGGCGGTATATCTCCCCCTCCCATTCAAGTTTCTACGCCAAGTTATACCAGTTTTAAGCTGCTCAAAAAATACTCGCAGCTCCCCATTACAACTCCAACTTTCTTTCTTTCATTCGCTATCATGAGTTGTCCTTACACCAAGGAGAAGAATGGAAAAGTCTCTACAACGATTTTTTTTTCTTTTGCTTTTTTAAGAAATTTTCCTTCGCTGGTTGGCATAGCACTGCACACTAACCAGCTATCATACGACACATTACTCGGAGAAAAGAGAGAAAGGGAAGTAAACCCCTTCACCCCTCAAGCTCACCTTGGTATGATATGATAAATCATATCTCGTCGGTAAGGATACTGCCCTGCCACCGCAAGATTTTATACCATCATACAAGATCTTTTTCAGCGCCATCGTATCATAGCTATGGCATCAGGTCCATAACACCTTTACCCAATTGCGAGATCCACACTGGACGGATAGATACCTCGCGCTAGGGACTGAAACCACAAGTACATCGATTATATGACAATATTATGGTAGATATCATACAAAAGATAGGTTCTTGTTTCCTTTTCTCCCCTTACCCTTTTCGATACCCCCGCTAGATGTAACCGGTATACCTCCCACCCCAACATCAAGGGGAAAAAAAAAGAAAAGAAAAGAAAATCACGGTGTTCACAGGGGGGTTTTTTTTTTTTTCGAGAAAGGCCCAAGCCGTATAGGCATGGTAGCTGTTGTGGAGGATTTTCGATCAATAGTGAAAAAGGCCAGAATCGATATTGCAGTGAGAGTTGTGGGCTTCGCATTGATTTGGCTTGAGAAGCGCAGTTATTGGGCACAAAATGCCAAGAAATGGCGGATGAAAAAATATTTTGGGCGCTGTTTTGGCATACATATCAAAATGCCATTTTTCTGAGTCTCATCTTTTTATGGCATTTTTTTTGATAAGAGTAGTAGGGCATCAGGGTAAAATAGGAAAAGGAAAAGTGACTGATTACTAATGAGAGTGATGATGATTCAAATTAATGTTTCTATATTTTTTTGGTAAATATTCCCACTCATTGAAGGGAGTGCGAAGCTTTATGTTTATCTGGTTTAAGCCTACAGTTTAGTGGGTTTTTCGTTTACTTGGATAAACCCTGAAAGAATAAGCAAAGATTGCCAAACACCATTATTTCTGAATAATGGCACTTCTTCAAAATGGCATAAACGGATGAAGAGGAAAAAAACCCCCCGGCAAACCAAGCAAGCTACAACTTGGACTTTACCGCAAACGACGGCCCAGCCAACCTATCGTAAACATCGGACGATAGAAAATCGGCCGGCGTGGGCACACTATGCACACCGAGCCCTCTGACATCCACCAATTCGGGCCCCAACTCATCCACACTCTTGGCACCAACAAGTCTCATTCCCATCTCGAACTCGTCCTTGAGCAACTGCATCGCACGGACCACACCGGGTTCACCATACGCGCACATGGCGTACAGGAACGGTCTGCCGATGCCGACGCCCTTCGCACCGAGGCAGAGGGCTTTAATGATGTCGGTCGCGCGCCGGACACCGCCGTCGATGTATACCTCTATTCTGCCGTGGAGGTTGCGACGGCGCAGTTCGGGCATGACTTCCGCTAGGATTTCGATCCCGCTAGGGGCTGTGTCGAGCTGACGGCCGCCGTGATTGGAGAGGACGACGGCCGGGATGTCGTATTCTATGGCCTTTAGCACGTCTTCGACGCGCTGCACGCCTTTAAGGACTATGGGCATTTTTGTGATGGATTTGAAGTACGGGATGTCTTTCCAGGAGAGGCTAGGGTCTATGAAGCCGGAAATTGCGCGCGCGACGCCTTGGGAGCGGTCGATATCGTCTAGGTCGTTTTTTTGGACATCAGCGGCCGCATCGTTAAACTTGGTGCGGATGTCTGTGGAGTTTAGCATTAGGCGAAACAATCAATAATATATCATAATATAAAGGATAAGTGGGGTACCCTTTTCCCTACGACCAAGCTGCGGAGCGTCAACCGTAATGAATAGCCCTTTGCATCCCCTCTTCTCCGCATGCTGCACAATCCTCTTCGTAACCTCGCGATCCTGATTGACGTAGAGCTGCAACCACTGAACTTGATCTCCCTTCTTCGCGTCGACAATCTCGTCAAAGCTACAGGAAGCCAAGGTAGGGATCATTTGAATAACGCCATGTCTGCCAGCGGCCCTGGTAAGCACCACCTCCCCCTCCGGATCCCCCAACTTCCCCAGGGCGGTGGCGGTGACGTAGAACGGCACCTCGCACTTGCTCCCGAGCATGCTAGTACTCGAGTCCACCTTCTCCACGTCTACGAGGATGCGCGGGCGGAACCAGATCTTGTGGTAGGCGGAGTGATTCTCCCGCAGGGTGATCTCGTCGTCGGCTCCGGAGGAGTAGTAGCCCCACGTGGTCTTTTTCGTGACTTGCTTGGCAACGGACTCAAAATCGTGCAGGTTGAAGCATTGAGCCAGCGGGGGCCTCGAAGCGATGCGCTGTTGTCGGGATTCCTCGTCCGGGTCGAAGGGCTTCTCCTCCGCTGTCACCGTGGACATGTCTACCTGACCGAGGTGCTTGGACGGATGGAGGTGCTTACATCCCCAAAGATCAGCGCGATGAGCCGGTACAAGGATGAGGGGGAGGTAATACCTCTTGGAGGATTTCCGGAGGATGAATCGGCTCGAATCCCTCTGTGGCATCTTTACCAGCGTACTTCAAAATCACCTTCGGGCCGCCAGGGTGTTCCGGTAGGAACTCTGTCACGTCATAGGCCCTCCCATGAAGAATGATCCAACAAGAGCTTTCATTATTATGCTCGGCAACGTCGTTTCCCGTGAGTATTTTCTGCTGCATCCTGTCCCCTTTGCCTATCTATCTGTAATTTCACACTCTCCGTGTTGCCGCAGAAGCAGTTCGGCTGGCCGGTGGGGTGTGAAGTGGAGGAAAGGTGGAGGAGTGGAATCAACAACTCTCATCCTAATACAGTATGTTACTGAGTTTTGCCTAATCAGGAGGTCCCTTGGCCAATTATTCAGCAAAAATCTTGCCCCCCATGCAAACTCGGAAAAACCATTGCAACCCCAGTGGGAAGATAAAAGGGGAGACCGCTCTATAGATATGTTCCAACAACCAATTAAGACTTTGCAGAAGGAATTTTAAAGGTTCTATTTTGGAGTGCTATTGCCACAGGTTGAGACATCGCTCGATGTTGGGGACGGCAGGTTCTGGGGCAGCACAATGCCGGTATGATACTATGCTGCAGTAACACCGATGTGAGCATCATATGATACTCCGAGGTTTTGCCAGAATGGCCGTAACTCATAACCCATCACTATACAAGTACAGGTACTCGTACACAAAGGTAGAAGAATGCCACAACCGGAAACGTCAAACTTATCCTATGGGCAGCAGACCAAGGTATACCAGTACGAGTACACTCGAGTACTTGTGCTTGTATGATACGAGTACTTGTATCATAAGTGCCATCGCACGTGCGCCATTCCGCCAGGCACCAGGGAACAACCCATCCCGTCACCCGCCTATTCAGCCAGTCAAAATAAGAGGAATGATACAGGCAAGTACCCAACCCTAACCCTCCAATGCACTCCTTGCCCTACGGGAGTGGCAAACTTGGCTTGTCCCGTGACCAGACAAGCAATCGAATCGAACATTCCCCTGGGTTCTTCCCCCCCTTTTTCCCCCGTAAACAGACTGCCCACCCGACCGTGCTGCACCCGGCACCAACTCGCACGGAATCAAGGGCAAGTCTTCCCAACTTTCTCCAGTTGAGCTCGACTTGGACAAGACCGCCTGCGCCAAGAGCTCAACAGACACCAAAAAATTGGTCTAAACGGCCCGTTTGGTTGCATAATTCGCCTCACACCTAGAGTTCGACCGAATTATGCTCACTTCACACCCTAGTCCAAGTCCAGTATCACAATATCATTCAATGCATTCCTTCCCATAAAAGTGAACTAGACCAATCCCGTGACCATGATCATCGGAGCAATCGAATCGAACACTTGCCCGCCCGCTCACTCACCCACCATCCACAATATACGGCGGCACTCTCTCTTCCAGTAAGGCGACTACTAGTACGGTAGCACTTGTAGTACCGGTATTGCCTACAATCACTTCTTAAGGAGCGAAGCGAGGGGACGACTCATCCCTATCCCATCCCAACCCATCCCATCCCATTCCATCATTTGTCCATTTCCTTTTTTTTCTTTCTCAAATTTTCTCTTAGCATCTTCACATTTTTCCTTTGTGTGAGCTTTTTTTCCCTTCTCCTTCGCATCACAGTAAGTTAACTCAACAACGACACAGCACTTGAGCTTCACAACAGTTTCGCCTCCGTCCCCTCCCCGCTCAAAGTTTCGCGAAAGGAAAAAAACAAAAACAAAAAAAAAACCCCTACTCTTAGTTGCGAGACAGCGGTTTTTAGGACGGAAGAGAGAGATAGAAGGGGAGAGGGTTTTTGCCACTAACAAGTCAAACACTTTCTGCATGAGCCTCGAAGCGAAGCTAGTTGTGCTGGGCACTCAAGGTAAAGTATGCCTATTGCGTGGTGGCGTGGAATAAAAGTTACAATGCTTGATGTGATGTGATGTGATGTGTTGCGATGGGACGACAGGATACGCGGGGAAGAGGAAGTATTGAAAAAAAACCCCAAGCTAACTGCGATCAAAAATCAGGCGTCGGCAAGACTTCACTCGTAGTCCGGTAGGTCCATCCCATCTCGTCCCATCCTGCGTCCCCCACCCCTCGCTAACTTACCATCCGGCAGCTATGTAAACAACACCTTCGACCCAGCCTCGGCCTCAACAATCGGCGCCTCATTCCTGGCGAAAAAAGTCATAATAGACGACTCTCTCGTCCGCCTACAAGTGCTCCCCCCTCCACCTCCTCTCCCCTACCCCCCCAACTAACCACCATTCGATATCACAGATATGGGACACCGCCGGTCAAGAGCGCTACCGTTCGATATCCAAGCTCTACTATCGCAGCGCAAACTGCGGCATACTCTGCTACGACATAACATCCCTCGCGTCCTTCGAAGCAATGCACTCCTGGCTACTGGAGCTGAAAAAGAACGTGAACGGGAACATCATCATACACATCGTCGGCACGAAGGCGGACCTAGTAAATGCCGAACCGAGCCGGCGGGAGGTGCCATTTGAAAGGTGTGTGGCGTATGCTGCTGAGCATCTTAGTGAGGAGGAAGGCTTCTCCATCGGTGGTGGAGGAAGGGGAAGGGGCTGGGGTGGGATGGATTGCTGTCACGAGATTAGTGCTAGGGATGACCAGGGTTTGACTCTTGACTCGATTTTCTGCCCCCCCAGAGGAACTAATTTGATTGGGAAATAGGAGTAGATGAAGTCTTCCAAGTGATCGCCCGAAAACTCGTCGAGCGGCGGGCAGATATCGAGCGGGAGCGCTCCTTCGGAAATCAAGACCCACACACGCGCAGCGGGAACAACGGCGTAGACCCCAACGCAGCGGGAGCGAACGAGAAGAGCAAAGGCGGAAAGTGCTGTTAAAAACTTCCCCTTTCTGTCATTGTGATTTTCGAACTCTTATGATACCATGACTTGGCCTTTTGTTATGTCTCTTTTTTCTTTTTCTTTTTCTTTCTCCCTCTCTTTCCTTCTTCTCTTACCATCTGTTTTTGTTGGTGGGTTGGGTTGGTCTGTATTCAGCGGGTTACTTTCTGTTTTTTCTCTGGTCACCTCTTTCCACCTTTCCTCTCGTTTGGCTCATCTCATCTGCGGTTCACGCGGCAGCGATTGCATTCTGTAATTTCAGTACAACCCACTCCCCCCTCTCCCTTGTTTCATCCCAAGTTTAATATAGCGTTCATGATACATCACTCGCCATGTACAAGGTAATCAACTAGTCATTTGGCATCACTCGAGGAAGATAATAAATGATAGTGCGCTGAAGGTGGTCTTTAACGTCATCTGAATCTCCATAGGAGCACATGAATTCTGAGGGGGAAAGTAAAAATAAAGATGAAAATAGAGTGGAATATAATAACTTTAGTACAAGATACCGTAAATTGGACACTGGTATGTAGCCCCTGCGCTGCTGAGACTTTGATCGGTTTATTGTAGATTGTGCCTATAAGAAGTCATGGGGACGTAAGGATGTTGGGGGGAAGAGGAAAAGAAAAGAAATAAAAGTAAAAGTAAAAATAGAATCAGCAAGGTTTTCTAATGGGTTGTTCCATTTGTCCCGTTCCTCTGCACGGTGGCCTCTCCAGCAGCGGCGTGTTGGTCATGCTCATCGATGTCACTGGTAGATTATTAGCAATAAACCGGAGCACGGATGCTCAAAAGCGGGCTCCGAAAACATACATAGCCTCCCAAGGATAACAACACCAAACATCTCCGACGGTCTCAGCCGCAAGATACCGCCCCTCCTCGACCATCTCCTCCGGCAACTTTCCTCTCTTGGACTTGTCTTTATTCTACACCGCACCCCACACCATGATCAACCATCCCACCACATCACAAACCGGGGGCGGGTAAACTTACGTGCAACACAAAAATAAAAAAATTCGTCTTCGGTTGATTCCCGCCCAACTTTTCCGCCTGTATTTTCACATCCTTGCTCAATTCTTGGACCGCATACTGCAATGTAGTCCTTGTATCGTCGACCTCGTCGACAATGAGAATGTTCTTGCCAATGAGGTCGGTGTTGGAGAGAGATGTGAAGTCAAGCCATTGGGTGCGGGTAACTTTTGTGCCGATCTCCTCTTCTGGTCCGTCCTGTGCGAGTTTCTCGTAGAGGGAGAGACCGATTGCCTGGATGGGAATGTTGGGGCTTCCAGGGGTCTTGAGGAAGGAGCTGGTGGGATATTTGTCAGCGGGTACTGTGAGTTAGGCCGGTAGGACTTGGGAGGAAGGCTGGGGAGAGGGGGGACTAACCGAAGAATCCTGGCTGGCACATATCCACCCCCGCCGATGCTGGGCTCAGTCAGTTCGGGGATTTTTCTTTCGAAAAAAAAAAGAAAAAAAAAAAGAAAAAAGAGAGAAGGAAAAAGCGGGAGACAAACGCAATCATGAGGTTCGGTTTGAACTCATCTAAAATCTTTGACGCTGCATTCTGGCAGAGTTTGTGGACCTGTAATAGCCGTGATCGCAGTCAATAACCCCGCCAATCGAACCCGTAGCCTCACCCAGAAATTGTCTCCAAGGGAGATGAAGAAAGCGTGCATACCTGATTGTAAGTGATATACTTTCGTTCGACCATTCTGAGCCAGAGAGCGTCTTCGCGGATGTCGGTAAAATAAAAGGTAGCTTTGAAATGGTAGGTATCAGCGGTTGTGGTTGTGGTTGTGGTTGTTGAGGTGTCGTGGTGAAATCGGTGACGAGAGAGTGAAGAAAACACGAGATAAAGTGTGACCGCAAAAAGCACACACTCTTGGAACTCAGGGTTTAAGGGAAAAAAAAATATTCACTACGGTACCCATCCCCGCACTAACCACAACGGCCCATTCCCCAGCGGGGGGTTTATCTCCAAAGGGCAATCGGCGAGTTCCGTCGGTACCCGGAGAAGGCCTCCGACTGCTTTTCTTTTTTCTCCCTACCGGTACGAGTACGAGTACTCGAGTACTGATTCGTTTCATCCAGAAACAGAATCACCTCCCTGAGACCTATTTATTTTTCCTTTTTTTTTTATCTCCATTTCTTCGAAAATGTGATAACTACAGTAGTCTAACAATGTTAAAGGCTCTGTCACCCGGTTTACCAGCATGGATGGCTTATCTAGCCGTTGAAACCTTACAGTACCCCACCACAACCTACCGAAAGAAGAAAGGAAATACAACCTTTCCCTCCCCTCTCATCGACCTCCGCCTCCCCACGTGCAGACAGGTGGGCAAACAGCAAGCATTCCTGGGGATTAATAAACTCACATGCACATGCGCTAGTAAGTGGCGATATGTGAGCCTGCATAAGGCACCACCTCAACGATTTCCAGGAGTGAAAGTCTGACCTGGAAATGCTGGGGGGGTGGGGGTGATCCGTGAGGGATGTGGTTAAATTAAGCTCAAAATGCCAAGATTGAGGCTCTGCAGCCATGGGAGGGGGGGGGAGAACCCTTGAGTTCTCTGATGGGTTAGTTAGTTAGGTGGGGCTGCAAAGGCTCGGAATTGTTTTTTTGATGGAAAGAAAGGAGGAGGGTGGAGGACCTTGGTTGGGGGGTCTTGGTTTGAAACAAGTTATAAGCAACTGGCGAGAATTACTCGAGTACTCTACCGGTCCACGGACACGGGGATTGGAAAAAAAATATATGGCTAGTTGTCTGTGCGTATCTGATCGCCCATACTAAATGGATGCTCAAATGCTAGTATATTTCTTGCTTGTGATCTGTATAACGTGGGTGCGATGGGTGGGTTTGGTCAAGAGTGAATACCGGTTCCTATCATAATATTATGATATTTTTACGGCAGGCTTCTGTGGCGAATAGGTAGGTCAGTGCTCGATCACGGCAGGATTGATCATCGTCCCACGTGGAGAATTCAGTCGTGATATGATAGCCCAAGCTAGTTAGATGGGTGGAATCTCGCGTGGTTAAAAAAAGTTGCACTTGCGGGGTTGTTGTTTTTCCGGATTTGAGCAGGTTCTGGTGATGTACCGCCCTCTGCTCGTGTTGTCTATCATACCTGGCGGGATCTATCTAGCCATTGTTTGCTTGGATGGCTGAATCTAAGAGTCCGATTGCGGGCTGTATTTTTGCCGAGGGCCTAACTCACCACTGATCTCGGGTTGCCGTGGTCACGGGAAACTCTTGGAAAAGGGGCCATGGGCTGCGATGCTGGGTGTTTGTACTATACGAAATGATCATCTTCTCTTTGTATCCATTGGATGGATTACACATATTCTTAATCTTGGCGCAACTGTCTACGGTATATAGTAGTGGTGAGTGTCCGCGAGCTACGACATACCGTATTCGATCACGTCCCTGACAGGACGATGCGGAACCTGTGCTCGTGGTTAAACAACCCATACTTGTCGCTGTAATTTAGGCAATCTAAGTGCAAGGGATGTCATATACAATCGGTTTGGGGTGTGTGCAAAAGGGTTGTTTATATAGCGTGACTCGATAGCTTTACAAGGTGAGCCATATGGCACTGGAACTTAGCCAGAACCCAGGAACCGCCTGTTTATGCTTTTTTTTTATATATCTCCCTAACGCAAAGGCGTCTACTTGCATCGGGGACCCAACCAATTCACGTTCGTACGAGCACGTGCGCCTCATTCCCACACTAAGTAATGATGTAATTGGGGTTGCTCAACTGATTACCGTTAATCTTCTGCCCGTTTCTTCTTGTGACTCCTATTTTCCTTTTCCACCGCTCCAGTCGGTCCTGTTCCAGGAATACTGTTGACTTCTCCCGCCATTTTCTTGGCACACCAAATACTCCCATACTCCATGTACTCTGCCCTCGTCACCTGTCTCTTCTTCATCTCCGCCTTGTCTCCTGCAAGTACCACTCCACCCTGCCATGTATAAGTAACTGGGTTATCTGGCTTGGCAATCCTGACCACGGACTCAGCAGGAGCAAGTGGCCGCAACTCCAACTCCAGCCGTTCCAAAAACCCTGGCATGTTTGCATTGCCGCCCACAACGACGATATTTGCTAGCAACAGGCTTCGGTACCTCTCCGGAACACCTTCAAGGCTCTGCATTATGGTCTCGGCAATCCCGGCTTGTGCTAGCCCTATATCCTGGGGGGCAAAAAGTAGTTCTGGGACTGAGAATCTTTCGTCGCTCAACTCCATAACCTGTTCGTCATTGCTGCCAAATGCTGGCTGCTTCTTGGGAACGTGTGGTCGCCTGTAACCTCCTTTGCCAGAGTTGTAGTCTGGCAGGACAAAGTCCACGACGATATCGTTCGCTGCCTTCTTCATGCTATGACATTTTTCCAGCTCATCATTGAAGTTAGTCGAAATATAGCAAACGGACTCCTTGACTTGGTTGATAAGATAAGTTTCTTCCATCATGTTCCATGTACGTGTTGACACCATCTCTTTAAGGTAATTAGTCAGAAATTTCCCGCCAATATCTATTCTGCGGACAGCCGTGTTCCATAATTGGCCGTTTATGATTGGTGTAATATGGGTGTGCGAAAAACCAGAGTCAATAACCATGACAGCTTCAGCCGGCGGTGAGAAGGGTGGCGGGTTCTCGGGAGAGTATAGCGCGCCGATGTCGTTCCAAGGGATTAATGTTGGGCCTGTTGGTTATGATGTCAGGAGATACTTGGAACAGGGGTACCTCGGAATACAAACCTACACAACGGTAATAGGCAGAGAATTCATACTCTTCGAATACCATCTGATCACAGTTCGTCTGTAACGTTGAAGGAGCATTCGGAGCTTCGGTCAATAGTAGGGCGGTATTTCTCGGATCGCACTGAGGCATTGACGCATTAGTCGGGTGTGTGCCATACCATGGCTCCAGAGAGAACTGGTACCTTAAGTTTTGATTCTGAATCAAGGAAAGTCCTATCCCATATTTCCTTTTCGGCTTCCCAGTTTACCAGATAACCCTTTGGTTGTTGTCAGAATGTGGTATCACGTGAGACAATGAGTTTTCACCTAACCTTTTCAACAGGTCTTCGAAAAACCGCAGACCCAAAATCCCGGCAATTCTCGAGCTGCTGGCCAATCAACACTCGCTTGTCTCTTGTTCGTGCTATGCAGTTCGGAATAGTGATGCATGTTTTACCGGCAGTGGACCCAGCTTTGATGGTATAGGAACCGTTATCAACCACAAGGGTAGTAGAAGGCATCTGTAAAGAAGGATTGTGAAAATAGATGGCTCAGGGCTTGAGCTGAGATCCAAAACTGAAAAAGCACTTGGCGACATCATGTCAGCGGGTGCACGGTCCAATTTCGCCAAGACATTGGTGGCACCAAGAGAATGTGTGGGTGACTGGCTGATCACTGTCGTCGCCTACACCATGCAACCATAAAAAGGGACGCACCTCCCCCGTACTGTAACTGATATACCCGCTCTGATGCTCCCCTCCATTTTATCACTGACTTTGGGAACGCAGCCTGACTCCCTCTCTCGCAGTTCGCCACCACATCCTACCTTCTATCCACCGTTCTTCTACTGCCATCCCTTTGCTCCTTAACGCTAACCCCCAGCTATCGCCATGTCAGACCGTGAGTTCGGAGGAGGAGGTACCTCATCCTGTCCTACTTGAGGAGCAAAAATACTAACCTCCTCGATAGCCGACGATCTCTCGCTTCCAAAAGGTTTTTCTCCTTGCATATCCGCCCGATTTCCCCTATCGCATTTATATGCTAACCCTCGGCTAGCTACCGTACAGAAAATAATTTCCGAAATCCTTCCGAACGATCTTGCTTTCGCTAAAGAGACGCGCGATCTACTCATAGACTGCTGCGTCGAATTCATCACCTTGGTTTCCTCCGAGGCTAATGACATCGCCGAACGTGAAGCCAAGAAGACTATCGCTGCCGAGCATGTCGTCAAGGCGTTGAAGGACCTAGGGTTCGAGGAGTATATCGAGCAGATCCAGGAGGTTGCCCAGGAACACAAGGAACACCAAAGGGTATCTTGCCCATCGCCCTTACGACTTTGGCTGAAAAATGCTGACTGAAAAAGTTCCAGTCTCGCGAAAAGAAGCAGACCAAGTTGGAGCAATCGGGGCTCTCTCAGGAGGAGTTGTTGAGACAGCAAGAAGAGCTGTTCGGTAATGCTAGAGCTAAATTCAACCAGCAGGGCTCGGTTCCGGAATAGAATAAAAGAAGTCCGGGAGTTTGGTGGGTTCGATTCCTAGGGAAGGACGAAACAGACTTCAGAAGGTTCTTTTCTTTTCTTTTTTACTTCGCGGTATTGCGGGAACCATTTGTATCAATATCACGATTACGGTTACGCTTTTTTGTTTTCTTTTCAGGGCTCGCGTGAAAACCTCTTGGCGTATTTTCAGATTGAATAATTGTTTCTTCCTCCCTTTTATATGCGGTTTGGCTTGTTCTACGGCACAGTTGTTGGGTTTGGCACACTTTTGGGGATAGTGGTGGCGGCTTGTATTCTTGTATCTTAAGTGTTTATTTTTCCTGTAGACATCACGGACCTCTCTCTTATAGCAGACTGTCATCAAGTTGCTATAGACGCCTCACTGGGAAGAGCGGCAGGCCTTGGGGGTGTTTGTATTTAGCTCCTGGGCGTAAATACCCTATACTTGGCCCTGGAGCAATAGACACATTGTCGCACCGGTGTAGAGTAATTCCGGTTTTAAGATAAAGTGCGGGGGAAACACCACCTTAGCTCCTCCGCTGTTGTGATACCAGTATTGTAGCATCCCGGTGTCACAAGTCTCCCATTTTTCTTGCCTGTGACTCCGCACATTGAGCTCGACCCTGCAAGAGTCTACACCAAACAACGTGTCCCGCGTCTAACCCACCTGATCCGAATTTTACCCGCATTACCCGACCTCACCCTTGGCTGAAGGTGAGCTCGGCGGCTAAATCACGTGGCAACACAGCCTCACTTCAACCTCACCCCACCACCACCTCAGCTCTTCGCAATAACAACCGCACCGAAGAGAAAGACATAAAGGATGGACCCTGAAGAAGATCAATCCAAAGACCTCGCGTCTCTAGGCTTCACCTCCTTCGGCTCCAGGAACAAGCGTCCAAAACATCACCACCGCCCCAACACAAGCAGCAGCAACTCAATCCCGCTCCCACCCCCGCCCGGGGCTGCAGAAGTAACCACCTTCGCGGGTGCCGCGGGGGGGGCCAAGTCTCTACCGAAAAAACCGGAGTTTGCGCCCTACGTCACGCCAGAGTTCACGCCTTATGTTCCGCCGAAGTTTGCGAGTGGTGGGACGAGCAGTGTTGGAGCGAGCAGGGGGGGAAGGACAAGGGGTGGTGGTGGTGGAGATGAGGTATGCTTTTATCTGATCCATTGCCTATGGGAGGGAGGGGAGATGAGTTGGTGGTTGATTTGAGTTGTTATGGGATGAGAGGATAGTTATACAGTCCCCGGTTTGTGGAAAATCCTTGGAGAGCGTTAGAAGTGAAGTTTGGGATTCGTGCAGAGTGGGTTGACATGGAGAAGGTTGAGGGTGAGGGCGGTGGTGATGGGGAGGAAGGGGAAGAGATTCAAGGTGAAGGTGGGGATGAGGAGAAGGAGGAGGAGAAGGAGAAGGGGGAAAGAAAGACTGATTCGGCCGAGAGAGTTGAAGTTCGCATGCAAGGGAGAGCCGACGGGCTCGGCGAGAGTTAATGCGTGCTATGGCGTAATGTGATTTAACTTGTGCCTGGGAGTTATCCTGGCTCACTTTTAAGGGGTTCTCTTTTTTGCTTCCGGCGATAGGTGTTGGGTACGTATCTAAAAGGTTAATACCTTGGGATGACAACGCTGGGTCTGCTGGGCGTGCTCTATTAGGAGCACTTAGCTCGCATGGTCACAAAACTTTTCTTAAGGGAAAGCCGGGCCCTGAATATCATATAATCAAAGCTAGACCCGATTTCCCCCAATCATTGCTGACCTACAGTATCACCTTGTCTACTGCATATCCAGGTCCGGGGGGGGGGGGTATGCACTTTGCAGCCGCTCGCCCCGTCACGCCGGTTTCACTGCGGCCACTACCAAACACGTGAGCAGGGATAGCTACTATACTATTTGGAACATCGCTCGATTTTCCAGAGCTCTAAATCTGTTTCACTAAAATGAATTCCTGGCTCTGTTGTACGCGGGGCATATTCCAGAGTCCTCCTAATTCCTTTATAATTCGAACCACTCAGCCTATTCCTCCCCGAGCTTATATAAATCTCTCGGGTGGAATATTTTCTTGAAAGGTGCGGAGCGGGACGGGAGGGACGCCTGGTATTTGACACGGGCCTATGCTGAGATGTGAGCGGGGATGGAGATACGAAAGAAAAAAAAAAGGGGGGGGGGGTAAAGAGACTCTTCATATTAGCTTATGTGGCGAGAAGAAAATTTAGGTTCCCGAGCTCGTATGTTGCGTGCAGGATTGGCTCTGCATGGATCCAATCACCCAAACGATGGTCTTCGTCTTAGAGGATATGGGCAAACATTCCAGTATACAAACCCTACTGCCGAGAGCCGAGCCATACAAGCTATATATATAGAGCCTCGGACGACAGTGGGGGCAACCAACATAATCTAGAGGGGGACCTCTAGTACCGGTATATTAACCTTGCTTGGGTTATGGGAGAGAATCAGGGCACGTCGGAAATACCGGCTTTCAGACTACTACCGTTCAGCGGGTTAGGCAAGTGTCTATTGCGATGTCCCTTGTGTAGATAAAAGCCCCTTGGCTGGGCAGGAATCTTAAGCTCTTGGGGAGAGAGTTTAACACTAGGATACCGTGGGTCAGCAGGATGATCCGGAAAATTCACTTTCTTGGGTTTGAGGCAAAAATTGATTCTGTTTTTCACCAATATGGCATTGTCATCGCCACCCGTTGGATTCTGTTCGCGTGAAGCCCAAACAAGGTATTTCCTTCTGATAATACGAGTGATTGTCTATGACTGAAACAGAAGGTGAGCTATGGGCCCGGGGAGCTCTGGGCCGGAGCCGGTTGCTCACAAGCTCTAGATTAGGGAGACCCACGGGCCGATATCTATGCATGTATTTGTCGAGTAAATTCAAGATGTGCCGGTGAGTGAAAACAATGTTTGTCATGAGCTGGGCTAGCTCGAGCCTATCACAAATTTTGCTCGATCCCGGACGATCTTTTACACCTATTCTGGGATAAAGCCCGGGCGAGGATGGGAATATAAAGCGTTCCTAGGATACGCGGTGGTGTGCCTACGGATTTTCGAATCAGGAGGTGGTTTGTAGGGGAGGTTGAGCGCACTCGACTACCCCTGAATGGGCTTTATTGGGGTATGACCAAATTATGTGAAACATTCCTGCTCGCAGAGGTAGTTAGTTGGGTTAGTTAATGGCTCCACTGAGGGAGGAGTACAAGGGAGCTTTCTATTCAGAGTATCTATCTGAGACTGCTTTGGAAATAGTTTGTTCGCAGAGAGAGGGAGGGGAGGGGAGTCACTGACTATTCCAACATGCTTTTGGGCGGAGTGCTGCTTGGAATAATGTATTTAGGGGAAAGTAAATTTTGTATGAGTAGCGGGCAGAGGGGTGAAGGGGTGGGGGTGGGTAGCTTATATAAAGCTCTAGCTAGGTTTTTTGGTGGAAGGACACACTTAAATAGGTTCCCAGGATACGAGTGATCATGTATGACCAAACAAAGCCTGGGCTGACTCGAGTTTTATCCACGATCCTAAAAATGCTTGAGTGCGCTACCTAATGGCGCTAGCAATCCTGGCCTTGCTCCTTCTAAGTATGATACTATTCTCAATAGCCCTGACACATTACTCTAACCTGGAGGGCAGTCCCGTTCGGGATTCCGAACCCTGGGGTCGGGCTTTTCGAAAAGACAGCTAACTTAGGGTTTGGCTATGGGGCCCTGCCTTCCCCTGCCGGAGCTACTCCTAAATCGAGATGAGAGTTACCTGTTTCTCCTGACTATAACGTACAGGCAAGGTGTATCGCCAGTTGGCTGCTTCAGTCTTTGAGGCTCTCAGTCCACTATTGGTATATGGAATCGTATTGGCATATGGTTGTAGGTCTTGATATGGTTCGGGACAGTGCATAGAGGGACATAATGGGAAACTGTGAGCTGGTGGTGTCTGTAATGGGAGATAGTTAGGATTGACCATAAAAAGGACTGCTATTTCCTCGTGCTGTGGGAGTAATGGTGGCATTGTACCAGAACCCTTCTGTTCTCCGGAATATGACTGATGGGAATATGGAACCCCGGGCTGGTCGAGTGACTGCTCGTGACTAGGGATGTAGCTTTGATTATATAAGGACTGGGAGTGGTCATTAAAAATCGGAAAATATAACACTTGTCTTTACAGAGATTTGTGTGGGATGCGTGGAAATGGGTTTCCGGTTTTTGACCCCGCCAGGGGTTCTGTTAGGGAACTACACAATATAACTCGCGCTGGCTAGTCCGTGTGCCGGCAGGGTCGTCGCCTATCCACCTAGGACATTGCTTCGGAGGGACCAGTGAGTCAGCCCAGCGCCAGGATAAAACAGATTGGGTGATTTTGACAGCAGGGAAGAGCACCTAGGAAAAATTACCAAGAATGCTGTGGATAATGGTCCCACAGGCGGTTGGTGACAAGCCCTCGAGTAGCTGTATATTACAGTAAGCTTGGGAAACTCGTCGAACTGCGAGTGAGAGGTACCGAGATTGGTGGCTTTGATGGCTTTACTATTTCGTAGTCATATGGAACTAAATGAGGGATCGGGTTTGGCTAGCCTCTTGACACCCAGAGAACATGGAATTATTTGGATTTTCTCTTGTTCTTGCAGAGTGTCTCTGACGAAATGTGAAATGTGTATCACTTAAAAGTGGCTCCTATGCATGGCTTTTCTATAGGAGAGAAAGGTTTGAACAAGGCTTACTAACTCTAAATGTACTATATTCAGTGTGTATTATATGCAAGGGACCAAAGGACATATAGTCTGTTCTAGAGGATTTGTCACTTTTTAAGAGTATCTCAGAGCTCACGCCATGGTGATCTGTCTGGATGAGCGAGTTCGAGAATCCTAGACTCATGTTTCAAGAATTTTCCAAGGTTAGCAGTCCTTAATAGTGATACATGGTGAATCACTCGCTCTATCTAGTGATGAAAACACGATGAATGATGAATGGAGGTTTGGTAAACTAGGGGACATTGAAAGTCAGTATACTAGAGAGGAGTAGGTAGGACTTGCAGTAATGGAAAAAGGGAAGGAAGGAAGGAAGGAAGAGGGGGTACTCAATACTAAACCTGGAATGTGCATGGGCATCCGAGGTTCCATTCAGGGCATACTAATAAAAATACAGTACGATATTTTTTCGGTGATAGCTTATTTCTTAATACTTGAAACAAGCAAGTTTCCAAGAAAAAATTGATATAAGAGGCAGGTAATAAGTAGTCCTCTGCCAGTGCTTGGTTTATGGAAATAAAAAAAACAGTAAGAGGTTTTCCAGGTCGAGGAGTAGGGGAGACCCCCAATCGCCTTTTCCTTTTCATAGAACATACAGAGCAGCTGTGGATATTTGGCTACGATATGGATTTTAATTGAGAACCAGGTTCGTTTAAGTATTAGGAAATGCTTTTTTAAAAATATCCTAATATATTTTTGTTGGCACATCCGGAGCGGAGTCTTGGTTAAACCGCTGGGGCCGGGGAGCGAGGGGCGTGCTAGCATAGGATACACCATGATCCCCCAGACACTAGGTTTGAAGTTGAGATATTGCGCACCTAATAAATCCTGTGAATTCCTTTTTCGATACACTTTTGTAGCTGCTGCAACTACATTTCCTGGAAATAAGGTCCTTAGTACTATACACTTCCAGTGTTCCCAAGCGTCCAGTCCGTCCGTCTTTCGCCTAGGACTGGACGGACGCCATGTGTGAGGCCTTTGCCCGGGACGGACGCCAAGTTGCAGTCCGTCCAGATCTATGCCCGGGACGGACGGCCGCCCTATAGGTGTCTTAGTTTATGTTTCATTTTTGAATCTTATGAGCATGCTGTCTGTATTATGGAGAAGCGAATCACTTTGATTCTACTATCATGTATCAAATTTTGCGCCAAATCAACTAATGCTCCCAGTGATATCTGATCCTGGTTCTGAGCTCCCTGAACCCATCACACTTCCTTGACCTAACCTTTGCGCCCTCTCCTCCAAATCTCGAAGCATGGTCTCTACTTCAGCTAAAGGCTGCTCAGAAATCAGCACAGCCTTTCGCCAGGACTTCATGCATTCGATGGCCTCAATCACCTCATCCCCGTCGTATCTCAGGTCTATATTTATGTATGTTTGGTTCACTCAAGTAGAGTGGTAGAGCTACAACTCGGCCAATAGATGATGAAGGCGGTGATACGCATGACAACAAAGCTCTGATGGGAATGGCGGAGGCCTGTTAGTGGCAGCTGCGCTCTACAGGGGATGTCCGTTCTTACCAAGGACGGCCGGGCCGTGCTGGGGACTGTAGGTACCTGCAGGTGACGCCCGTCAATTCCAAAGATAGCTGGACCCTACCGGAAGTTACCATTTGCCAAAAAAGACTGGAGGGCACGGCCGTCACCTACAGGACTGCGATCTTCATCAAAGACAGACGTCGTGCCTGGCCGTCTTTATTCACCCTGCCCGGGACGGTTGGGAACACTGTACACTTCCAAGGGCTTAATAAGGAGTAGACTCTCAACAGGTGAGTATTAGCCAAGCTGGCCCAAGTAGATATGATAAGTCTCATATGAACAGGGTACTTTCAGGTTGCGGAAGATTGCAAAATAGTGTGTCTCATAATCCAAGCCAACTCTGATCAAAAAACCCAATATCAGCTCTGGTCCGGATCGAGTTATTGAAGCTAATGCTGGGCGTTAGGTGTGGAGAAAACGCGCCCGTGATGGTCTGCGATGATGGGAAAAGCGGGGTTGGAGAGGTATGATTTGGAAAGCTGTTTACAGAGGGGTTAGGACTGCATGGGTATCTGTCTCGTATGTGAGAGTTTAAACACTGTTGAGGACAGGGATCCTATAAGCTGTGCATGTGGAGCTTCGAGAGTGATAGTGGAAGCTCACTAGCGAGGGGAGAAATGTTGATGCCAGGATTCCTCAACGCTAGCAGGTGTTTTATTGACTTTTGCGAGTGTTTTATCAATGAGTGTCGGGCAACGGGGATGGATCATCAGGCTAGAGGGCCTCTATCCAATGCTCCCAACCATCTAGGTAGCGTTTGAGATTGTATTTAGACCATTTTGTATAATACGGTATAATACGGTATAAACACCGTATTTTATTATTAAAGATGTATTTTATTCACTCTTTACAAATAAGCACAAAATATTTCATGCAAGGTCCAGTACCACAGTTATTTAGAGAGTGGAAAATACTACTTTCAATTGCAAAGTACAAGGTTACAAATATAAGCTTGTTGCTAGCTAGATGTTTTCATCAACCTTGTCATACCTGGGCCTCTTCAATCCCCTAGCCTAAATTTCAAGGTATCAGCCATGTCTTTATTTTACCTAGGATTGTGTCCTTCCATAGAATATATGATATCATCAGGTGTAGTGCCTTCTTCCTTGTCGACTTCATCCCCTGTCTCCTACCCATTTGCCTCTCTCTCCAAATTGTCAATAATAATATTAGTAAATAGTTGAAGCCAAGAGTAGTTCTATTAACAAAGATTTTAATTATAATACCTTTATTACTTCCAGTTTCAATTGTATCCTGGAGACCGACAATAACATCTTCTAGCCCAATCTCTGCCTCAACTGAGAGCTCCTGCCACTGATGTGGTTCACCAACCTTGTGGTCCAATACACGGTGGTAGAGATAGATATAGCTAAGCTTATCAACTCGACTTGAGTTTAGCCTATTGCAGACTTTGTTCTGAATGAGATTCTGGGCAGAGAATAAACGCTCACTGAGGACTGAATTGGTAGGGTACGAAACAGTCATGTCGCTAAGAGTGAGAGCTTATGACTTAAGCTGTGTTGGGCATGCTAAAAGGTAATTAGTGAAGTGATATTCTAGGCAAGATTGTTGGGACTAAAAGGTCCATCCTTTACTCTGTACCTGTAATATTGTTCCTGAATGCAGTTTTGGGTAGTGGGGTCAGTATGTGCATTCTGAAGGTATTCAACAACCATGATTTAATGCTTGACAATTGTAGTTGCACCAATATACGCTGGTGTTAGAAATTGGACTATCCAATGAAGAGCTAGGACTTCATGGTCCATTCTCTTCTGAAATAATCCTAATATTTCATGCAAAGTGGGCTGCATATTCACAATAGGCACAAGATGGGTGTGAATGCTAAGTCAGCAAGAAACAAGCAACACAAGATGACCATTAGTAGACTCTGATTGAACTTGAACTTGGTGAATTAGGAGAATGAGACCATGGAGATCTTCAATATTGTTTCAGAAATTAATTGAGGAGAGAAAATCAGTAACCACATGATTAATTTGAATCTAATGGTTGAGCATATGTGACTTTAGGACATCTTTGTTCTTATAGAGGGATTCGATAGCGCGTGCCTGGATCCCCCAGCAAGTCAAAACAGTCTGAATTAAAGCACTAGTTTTTCTATAACAAGCTCTTTGTTTCTTCCAAACAATTGATAGTTCAAGAAGCGACCAGCGAATCATATTGATTACCAATATGATATGGGATTCGATTATCTTGTAGTGAGAAAGTTCAAGCACATCCTTGATGATTAGTTGGATGCTGTGGGAGTCATAGGAAACAAACAGTGCCTTAGAGAGTTGTAATATTTAGTCGGCAGTAAGAATTCACCACAATAGACACACTGTAGAACACGTATCATTAGCAAAGCTATTTATCCCTTTCCAATCACTATTGACAAGTACACAAAGTTTGGCCATCAGACAGGAAGCCAGTTTCTTAGCATTAAATGTCATAGATCCGGCATTGTCAGAACAGTAATGGAAGATACCTGGTTTGGTATTGACTGAGATGTTGATATTTCGATCCTTGGTCTGATTTTTGCTTCCTGTAACCAACTCCCAAGTATCTCGAGAATCCCAAAGGGACCCTGAAGATACTATTAGGAGAGGGGGAGAAGCGTCGATGGATAGGTCTTCAGTAGACAAGGTAAAAGGTATGGAACTAATAGAGTGACCGTTCAACTTGTAGTATTAAAGATGATAGTCCTGTAAGGCTTGAGAGTCAGAATCCTTAAGGGATTGCAGGCTCTTTAAATACAAAAGATTGTAGCTAGGAAAACTAA
>QFET01022695.1:0-14770 GCA_003316355.1 Tuber calosporum | reverse complement strand
GGGGGGGTGAAGGAGGGGGGATTCTTTTTTGAGAGGGATGCCGCGAGCAGCTGCCAGTCGTGATCTACGCTAAACTTGATGAGGAGTTTGTACCTCAACAACACACTATCTAAATGGTTTAAGTGCTGAGTATCATACTCGAGTAGAGTACTCGTACAGTGGGCGCACTGGTGCTAGCAGCAACCACCACCACCACCACCACCACCCAGGGAGGGGGCCCCAAGGAATGGTAGGGCGTTGGCCGCACCGGAGCCATGGTCTCTGTGAGAAGGGAAATCGGGAAGAAGAAAAAAAAAAGAAAAGACAGTGTCGAAGGCGGTAATGGGAATGGAAAAAAAAGAAGAAAAATGGCATACTGAAGGGAAAAGAAAAGAGCGTCATAAAACAAAGGGGATATAAAGTAAAAATGAAAAATGCACATGAAGAAAGAGAAGAAGAGGCAGAAGAAGAAGAAAAAAGAAATTCCCCCTGGCACCGTAGAGTGATGAAAACAATTGACCGGCCGCCCTCTCCGCGCTCAAGGGCAGCCTCAATTTTCTCTGATGCAAGCAGATACATACCGCACTGTATCTGCGTATCTGCGTATCTGCTCCACAGTCTGACCTTTCCCTGCGCCTTGATAATTTCCTTGGCCTAACGCCGGTCGTGTTGGCAAAGTTATTTTCTTTCCCCGGGTCACTCAGCAGTCTCTCAAAGCGGAAGAGTTAAAGCCGAGACAAGCTGAGTTGCTGACACCAGACACCACAACGGCGCACGTCCCCCGGCCCAAGGATTGGTGCTCGTATCGTACAGTATCATACAGTACCGTGCTTCAGCACGGTACCGGTAATGAAAGGGTAAAGAAAGGATACCATAGCTGGATGGCTGGATGGCTGGATGGCCTTGGGGTGGGAACCGTGGGATTGCTCCTCTGATCCTTGTTGGAGTGGGGGTATTCCACTTCCCAGCACAGCATCACCTTTTAGTAATTGGAAGCATGGTGAGCAGCCGATATGAACATCAGACGAATTGAGTTGCGACCCAGTTTGGCAACTCCATGGCAGTTTTCTTTTCGTTGAAGGAGAGAAAAAGGAAAGAGGTGAGAGGTGAGAGGTAAGAGGTAAGAGGTAAGAGGTAAAGAGGTAAGAATGAAAATTAAGAAAAAGAAAAAAAAAGGTTCCAAGGAAGCCATGACTTTTGAGTGTGAAACTTGCACCGGCGAAGGCCGGCTCTATGGTTCTCCCCGGAGAAAGACATGGTTTTCGAGACAAACAGTGATGAATACGGACACAGACACACAGAGCTCGATATTTGTGGACAAGATGAAGCAAGCCCCCGGTTCTGTTAGTCTGTTAGTTTACCCGTAACTCCCCACCGTCTTCACGGATTTTTATTTTCCACCCCTCCTCCTACAATATCGTTATATCCTTCTTTCTCCATGCTTCCCTGCCACGCCTACTCTAGCCTACTCGCACAGTACAGTAGTGTACATCCTCACCGTCACCCTCACCAATCCTGACGCTCACAGCACTCCAATTGGCCTTGCAGGATCTACGTAGAATTGTAGGGTAAGTGCTCATGTGTACCGACGCCATCGTTTTCATCTACATGCTTCTCTCCTATCATATCTCTGCGCCCCGGCTGGGTATTTCTTAGCCTGGACACGGCTGCGCCGTAGAAAAGCTGGGGTGCATACATAAACCACAGAGCTGCGGTATGTTCGTTTCGTTTATGAACCTATTTTCTGCGAGTAACTTACCTTTGCAGTTCATGTATTGTACTAGTAATCGCTGTGGAAAGCGTATCAGAGTTTCCGGTATGAGTACTTTACGGTGGAGGAGAGCAGAGAACAGCGCAGTAGCACCACGCTTCTTTTTTAGGGTCGCCCACGTCAACGGCTTGAGGAGGATGACGGATAGACGTGCATGCATAAAGACTTCACTCGAACATGCTCGAATTATGCACGGGGTGGAGAGAAGTACACACATCACACGGTGCGTTGAATAAATACACTCGAGCACCGACCGGTACCATACTGAAGTGGTATGTTGGGTAGAAAAGAGTAGATTATAATGCGGGGAGGGGGAGGGGAGGGTTAGAGCAAGAGGGATTTGGCTCACAGCTCTTGCAGTACGAGTACTCGTACTCGTACAGTACTCCATATCCTTGGCGAAGGGTCCCCGCACGAGGAAGAAAGAAGTGAGACTCGAATTAACTAAAATGCTCATAGCCTCATGTTGCTATCGGACTCCCGTATGCTCGGACAAGCAGAATGTGTACGAGTAGAGCAGCAAGGCGTGTACTATACCGTAATGTATGTATCGTACTTTAGGATATGTATGCATCGCAGCGAAAATCGCAGCCTCGGGTAGAGGCTTGGAAGCTGAAAAGGGTCAAACCCCCATTGCTTTTTATTATATCATACTTTAACTTCCTGAAGTTGAGGTTTTTTTATTATTATTTTATTCCTTATCCTCTCTAACTGTTATTTTTATATTTATTATTGTTATTATTTTTTTTCTCATTCTTGAAAATAGTGCCCTACCGCACATTGAGATCTCCCACGGTTCCGCCAACCATTCGGGTGGGTGAATCTTCCGTGGGCTGGACCCTGAGTAAGTGACGTCAGCTGGGGTATGATACCGTAATGACAGGAAATCCATCAGAGATAAACACATCAACGATCGGTGGCAGGGATGTGCGGGGTCCGGTAAGACAGTCGCCAGAAGCGCTGCGGAGGGTGGATAACCGGTGGAATTTCTGGATTACAGTGCTTGCAACATGTTGGGCATAGTCCCGAACTCATTTGGTTAGCAGGGAAACCTCACCATCTGTATGGGGTAAATTTTCAATCGTTGAGTTATACACCCGTATTATGACACGTTTTGGGCCCTATTGCCTAGAAAGCATGAATTAACGGTTATTATCATACGAAGGCCTTCCTGATTGGGTAATTTATTTACAGTTAAATATTCCTGATAAAGGCAACACATGTCGGCAACCCACGACATCGCATCTGCTCGAGCACCGTACTCTACTAGTACGCGCAGCCGTTCCCGCTTGAAATCGTTTCTCGTGTGCAACAAAGAGCAATCACTTCATCCATCCATCAATTCTTGTCATCCGACACATACCAGCTTTTGCCTCAACGAACGACGCCACTTCCTCCCCCCGAGTCGATCTCGTTTTGTTACCAGCAGACTTGAATTGCCTTTGCGATGTCGTACTTCTTCTCTACCCCGCTGGATATCGACATCCGACTGGAAGACTTTGATGAAAAACGGCAGATGGTGGATGTGAAGCTCGACAAGAACAGACGGGAAAAATGTCCACTTTATTCGGATGGAGAATCCGTAAAGGGGGCTGTCACCATTAGGCCAAAGGATGGAAAGCGTCTGGAGCATACGGGGATTAAGGTGCAATTCATTGGGACCATAGGTTGGCTGTCCTTCAACCGAATGTGCGAAGCTTGTGTGTTTGCCTGGCAGCACGGCAGAATTAGGCTGTCGAACACTGTGCGTGTGATTGAGGTTATGCTGAACATTGTGTGTTTGCTTTTCTTGCGCTTTTAGAGATGTTCTACGATCGTGGAAACCATTATGAATTCCTTTCTCTTGGTCAAGAGTTAGCTGCCCCCGGCGATCTCCAGCATCCGCAAACCTTTGAATTTGAGTTTAAGAATGTCGAAAAGCAGTACGAGTCGTATAACGGCATCAATGTTAAGCTTCGGTACTTCGTTAGGGTCACCGTCTCACGGAGGATGGCAGATGTGATCCGTGAGAAGGACATATGGGTATATTCCTACCGCATGCCGCCCGAGAGCAACAGTTCGATCAAGATGGATGTTGGCATCGAGGATTGTTTGCACATCGAGTTTGAGTACTCAAAGTCCAAATACCACCTCAAAGATGTCATTGTCGGACGCATTTATTTCCTTTTGGTACGGCTCAAGATCAAGCACATGGAACTATCAATTATTCGCCGAGAGACTACTGGAACTGCCCCCAATCAGTACAACGAAAGCGAGACCCTTGTCAGATTCGAGGTGGGTTTTCTGCACACGAGGGAGATAATTACTCGGTAACATCTAACTGATTTGCACAGATTATGGACGGATCCCCCTCTCGAGGTACGTATCCAGTTATCCGCTTATGCGACTCATCACCTGCTGCTGCTCAAGACTTCTTCTCTGACCGCTTACGATGTGAGCAATAGGCGAGACCATCCCTATCCGCCTTTTCCTTGGTGGCTTCGATCTGACCCCCACATTTCGCGAGGTCAACAAAAAATACTCGACTCGTTACTATTTGAGCCTAGTATTGATTGATGAAGGTAACTTTCCTTCTTCTTTCTTCTTCTTTTTTTTTTTTTTTTTAAAAAAAAAACCACTGCTTCCCGGCCTATTATTCCCGTTTGTGACACTTCGGTTCCACATATCCCCTTGGCCGTGGGGGCTTGTTTTTTTGCCACTATCCGGGCATGCACCGAGATTTTGGTAGTTGGGATGGATGTGGCTGAGGGGTGCAGCTGACTAACTGGGTGGGACACAGATGCTAGACGCTATTTCAAGCAATCCGAGATTGTACTCTACCGCCAACTAGTATGAAAGGACCGATCAACTGGAACAATGGATGGTCTATCGAGTTTGATTTTTAACTCTATATTATTATTTTTCCGCAAAACATTTCCCCTCTGGAGTAATATCATTTTCATACCAGGAGCATAGTACTGGGAGTGTGCAATTGAGCTGAAGAAACTCATGTGAACCATTAAAGTACCAATTTTCTTGGGGGCTTTCCGTTATGTATTTTGTAATAAAGGGAGCAAATTCCCGGTGTGATCATTGAATGACAGCAAGCTTTTTTTAGTGACCGTTTCTTTTTCCGTTTTTCTTTTTTCCCTTTTTTTCCCTTTTTCTTTTCTTTTTCTCCAGGTCTTTTCTTTTCCCTCGCACACACAGACCTCGGTGCAGTGCGGTAGTTTGAATACGGTACTGATGCTTGGGAGGTGATTCCACGCGACTTGATCCCTGTTAGCGGGCGATCATAGCACATCACATGAAGCAAAAGAGGAGAGACTCGTTCCCCACGGTAAGGAAGGAAGAGGAGAAAAAGAGAAAAAGCGGGTAAGGGAGGAAAGGAGAAGAGAGGCAAAGAAGGGGAAAGGGAGGGAGGAAAGGGAAAACAGTATCATAACTTTACCAAGTTTATTCCTAACTAGAGGAGACACCACCCTAACGGGTATATCATAACTAAATTACCGTACCCACCAAAGTACCAAAAACTCGTTAGCTGAAAGAAGAAACAAACAAACACTAAAACCGGTCCGGGAAAACCCAGACAAAACCCCTCATAAGCATAGCACCTCTCCTATATTCTCCAGCCAGCAGCGTACGACAAGTTAGATTTGCTGTACTCGAGCACAATACTTGTCAATCTAAGTTACTGGCCCACCAAGCAAACTTGCATACATATGGTACAATCACCTCTCCAACCAACATACCCTATCTACTCCTACACCCCGTTTCATCCAGAGGTCTCTTGATGCAAGAGACACCACCTGTTTGGTTATCCTGCGCGGCCTTCATCTTCTCTCGTGGTTAATGAGGGGTTGAATGGGGTGAGCGCTAGGAGGTGAATAGAGTAGGGAGAGCTGAGTGTTCCCTGAATGAGTGGAGTGACGGGACGAACTAAACTAAACTAACGATTAACAGTGGTGAGTTCTAGATGAGTTGGTGCTGGGCGAGATGACCGCCCAATCCCTTAAATTACCATCCCTTCGGATCTGATTATCTAGACAGAGGTTTGATGATCAAGGTAGGGTGCGGTATTGTGCCGTATGGTGGTTTTCTTTTTTTACCTACGGGTATTGGAGAGTATCGTATCATATCATACAACGGGCCAGCTGGCAGAAGGGAGGGGAGAGGGGAGGGGGGAGAAATTTTGAATTGGGCTGGGCGGATCTGGGCCTAGGGCTGAGGAGCTCCCGCTTCCCCGAGACACATAGAGACTCTTGCCCTTCGTTTGGGAGGGGTTTTTTTCTCTTTTTCTTTTAACGTTCTTACTCTCTCGTGATGCCCTTTCCATCCTATGGTATCATACGCTCTGCGAGTGAGGGGCCGATGCCATAGTTGGCAGAAAAAATAAACCCATGAAACCGGGTGGCTCTGGTTTTTTGCTGGGTATGTGTGGTAGTTTGTGGTCTTGTCTATTTGTCCTGAAATTATGAACCTTTCCTTTTTTTCTTCCTTTTTCTTAAGAGCGATTGTTTGACACGTTGCTAGATAAGCCGCTGCTTCTCTCCACGATACCGAGGAGATCACGTCAGATGCCTTGGTATGGAACTACATACCTCGTGGGTCATATCCTGCAGACAGCAGCCTTGCCATATTGACCCTCGATTGCATACATAAATATTGTCAGGCAGTAAAGAGAAACACAGGAATGTTGCTGAAAAACACTCGCCCCATCGTTGTGCTATCATCTAACTTACGCCCTGTCTGTTTCTCTCTCTCTTTTTTTTCTCTCTTTCTCCTCTCTCCGCTCTTGCACTCGCTTGCCGACACTCAACGCTCTGAGAAAGACCTTGCCTCGGTGGGAACCTATCACCACATTCATATATGATGTGGCCCAATCTTGAAGAAACCTGTTTGTACAATCCGATGAGCGGCGAGGGGGGAGCAAGGGCGACTAGCAATGACCTACAGAGAGGCCCCGCAGAGGCAGATGGTGCGTAGAGATCGTATACCAGAGTTATTGAGGGGAGCACAGAGAGGATAATGCGGAAAAACTCAAGATGGGTAATTGCTATTAGGAGGAACGGAGCCTTGGCCCCGAAGAGGGTCGAACAAACGGAAAGGTTTCTCTAGGGTTAAACGAGAGGAAGAGGGGATGGAGAGCGAGAGAGGGTAGGTGCAATCTCTTCATTCATACCCATCCTCGAGCATGATTCACGGCCCCCCACGATGAAAGGTAAGACCAACTGAAGCCTGGCCCCAAATGGGCGCCTACAAGGCTGGACTGGGGTATAGGAGTTCGGCGGTATGTGGACAAGAAAATTATTGCGAGTGATGTCTCATGGTGCAATCTCGAGCAACTCCCCGCTACAGGAATAGCTCGGACCCGTGCGTAACAATTTGTTGGCAGGCAAGCTTCCCTTTACTAACTGACTTTGAATAGTGAGAGGGACCTCTTGGTTATCGCCCCAGGGCTGCCTCATGGTTCAAATAAAGATGGCACGTGGAGAGCAAAAGGCTGCACATTCTAAATACAGTTGGAGTGCAGCCAATTCAACTCAACGACTTCCGCTGCCTCTTGACACTAGTCCCGATCTCAATGGCCCTTTTGAAAACCGATCTTGACAACATTTTTGTCGTCTTCTAAGCTTCGGGTATTCAGGAACCCTTATGATGATTCATAGTGGGGTCGGGATGATGCAGAAGTCACAAGAGCCGCACTAATGTCCAGATTCAACTGTACAAGGCTGATACTGGTGCTCTAAATACCGGAACTTTTTTTCTTTCTTTTTTTCAACGAAAATGCAACTGATGCAGCATCTAGGGAATTAAGGTGTGATTGGTGGCTGGAAGGATGGGCAGGGTGAGCTCAAAGGACTCCCCGGCAGGTATATGCGATCAGTGAGGGCCCGCCTTGACCATTTTCTCGCTATCTGCTCATCATATCAGTTGTCCAATTTTCTTATCGAAGGTATCTTGAAGTGGGCCGGGCCGGACCACATCTCAATCCAACTGGCGAACCGGGTGGCTAGCCCAGCCCTTCTCCCAGCACCCGAGGGTACTAGTACTTGTACCTTAGATCGATCGGATTGGATACGATGTTCAGCTGCTGGGGAGCATGCGCCATGGCATGTTCATGTGATATGGCCATGGCTGTGTGGAGATAAGGTCTATGCAGCGACCTTAGATTGTCCTTCGGCTCGCAGGAAGTCCCGGATGCGGTGCTCTGTCTGTCATGTCATTTGTGATTTAGCAGATACTGCTTGAGTTGGACTGCGCTTGAGAGCATGTCTCATAGGCATGGGCGTCACAATGTGTGAAACGTGTGGTTCAGATCGCCAGGCCAATTCCGTGATAAGTCGGTGGGGAGTGACGGAGCCAGGGTTCGAAGCGATTGCGGAGCATGTGGGACCTATCGAAACCGCGATCCCCTCCACATAAAACTTAGGAATGAATTCGGAGGTGCGGTTCCAGGGCAGAAAGGCGTCGTTTCTAAAGAATCCCCGAGGAGAAGCTTCCCTCAGGATCCAAACAGCCTTTTACCGCATGGGGGGAGTACCGGGTGTGCCAGGTTGGTCGGGAGGCCGTCTGTGCCAATTAGTTCAAACCATGCAGCCCCCCACAATCTACCGAAGGTGCACCATACCTCTCGTATGCCCCGCCCCGTGTGGCTTCCATGCGGTCATCTTTGAGGATCGGTGATTCTGGTTGCGAACGGCTACCTCCAGGATGAGAAGAAGGTGCTGTATGGTCAAGCGTCATATGGATTCCGGTTCCAAGCGAGTGAGAGCCTATGATATCACTGCACTTTCTCTCGGAGATGTCCGGCGCGATAGCTGTTGGCTGAGGGTGATGACTATTCGGAGGGAAAGGATTGAAGGGGCTATACTGGGGGTTCGTCTGCATTTATAAAAGCGGTTTGTATATACGTACATAACAACTACCCTTTGCTTGACCGGCAAGGCACTGTAAGATCTCTTGTAATTCGCTTCTCCGCTAGGCCTCTAAGTTAATCTGCGGATTTAGGGACGAAAGCTCCTGAGAAGGATTAGTGCTTTCCTGGCACGGGATAACCTGAGCCTTCTGAGCGTGTTTGGTCCCATTAACTGGTGTTCCCAATTCCTCTAACCTGTCAAACGGAGCCTATCGTTGGCTGATGCGGTGGTTTCCGCCGACAACCTAATAGCGAATTCCGAGAGATACGGTGTGCGGATGGTTGATCCGCGCTCGCAATGGATATCCCCCACGCTCAGAGGTGTGGTATCTTGCCGGTCCCAGGACATGGGTTTACGAGACAGGTGGCTTCTACCCTTGCATGTTGGGTTCGTGGGGTGGTGGAATCTGCATCGTCGTCTGTTCGCCACTCGAGTACGGCGTGCGACTCGAATGTGAAGCCCATACTTTGCATGGCTCACCCGCCAATACAAGCCCCCTGAGCTTGCGCGAAAGTCCTACTTAGCTATTTATGACGATATACTATCGTAGATGAGCTCTTCCCTCTGCGCTAAATGAGGCAAATGATTCCCAGACCGAATTAGTGCTCCGCTTCCCTGTTTTACTTGCCTACGCCTCATCGCGAGTTCTGCGGGAAAACCAATATCTTCTTCTCCGCCTCCCTCCCTCAGGCAACAATGCCCGCTCTGGGGAAAATCCATCACGCATGTCCGCCAAAAGCAAAAACTCATCTCGAGCTGTTCAGCTCTTCATTTCCCTCCTTTCCCCCGCTCTTACACTTCCACTATCGGCAGTCTAGCCTACTCTGCCCAAGAACTCCCCATTGGTTCGGGAGCCAAAGGGATAACCTACTAGCGGCTCTTTCTTTCTACTTTCTTTTTCCCCTTTTTGCACGATAACTTAAAGTAGTCATTCGGCTCTGGGGTTGAATCCGGTAGGTATACTCTACATGGAATTTCCGCCTGGCATGGAACGTTGTTAAGGAACAAGGCTGCGCTGCGATCCGTGCTCGACTTTGGACTTGCTAAGGCATCGTATCGCTGTGCGTGATTCTTTCTTATTTTGTCTTTGAATGGATTAATGTATTACACTGTGGTAGTGCTCTCTTCGAGCCCGCGTAGGAAGAAGAAGAAGAAGAAGCAAAAGTTGAGAGTGGGGGCTGTTATACTGGCAGCGGTTACTTGGTGTGGTTATGGGGAACACAGCGCGCACAGATACGCAGATACGGTAACTTAACTGTCTAGCAATTGCATGATAACTTACCAGCCAAGGACTCCAAGGAGTTCATTTCACTCTCAGTTTCGTTCTATGCACGAGATATTCTCGCGAGCGCTTTATGCACTCCCATGGTTCACTCATTTAACACATTCCTCGCCGTCATGGATTGTCACCCGCGCACCGGTTGCTGAGCTGCTGTTGATATCCGACCAGTCATCTTCCAGTGCGGTTACTGCGGCTGCACTTAATGCTGGCCGTAACCTGGGTGCGTTGCGAAGGTTGGTGGATCGACGGGTTTTTGTGGACAGGCTTTGCATATACCGGTATTTTCCCGATGCAGAGGGTGATCATGGCGTGGGGTTGTTCCGAGCCCGGGTTTTTGGGTATGGGTTGCAGTGGAAGGAAAGCTTGTCCTTTGTGTGGTTGGTTGGCTTAACCCGGTTTCGCAGTGGGGGTCGTCTGACAGTGGATGGGTGTGTGGGAGTGCCTTGTACTCGAGTATATTATATCGAGATGGTTTGGTTGTCCTGTGAAATTCTCGGAGTGGATACTTTTTTCGGGGGCTTACGTTGGCTAGCCGGTGTGATAGGATATGGTATAGTAAGTATCATGGGTAGGTTTGTGTGGGGCTTAACTCGGCTTATTGGAGTAGTGTCGTGTTTTATCATGGTTGAATCCGAGATATATGTTATCGTAAGCTCTGCCCTTCACATGGGAGAGTAAGTAGGATGCTTACCACACAGTGCTTGTACTTGGGCCTTCCTAGCTACATTATGCATGGGATTTAATAAATGGATGGGTAGATACAATATTATACACTATCAGACCAGAGCGTTATCTCACTCAACTAACTTGGCAGAGGAATTTCTAGGGAAAGAATAGCGGGTGAGAATGCATGATTGTCAGGCCACCTGTTCGACTGGTAATATTGGGGTTAACGAATCTGGGGCGTACGAAGGGGGGCGAAGATAGGAGAAAACCCTAGGATACCATACACAGCATCATAGACGGATATCAGAGTCCTGTGCGAGGAGGGCACCGTCACTCCTGGTATCACTTGTGGGCTCAGGATGATTTTCTGAAAAGTGTTTTTTCTTTTTCTTTTTCTCTATTCGAGGCTCTCTCTAAATGAAGGAACGAAGGAAGGAAGGGGCAATGGTAAATCCGATGTATGATAATATGAGAGTGTTATTATATTAACCTCCTGACTTGATCTTACTGGAGGGGTTTTTTTATTTTCTTTCTTTAATACTGAATATAATTTGAGCACCGGGAGAAGAAGAAGAAGAAGCGGGAATGGGAGTGGTGGGGAGGGATTCTGGAGGGGTAAGGGTAAGCATTATCGATATGTCATAGCTGACATTTGGGGAAATAACTAGGGGGTAGGAGCAGGAGGAGGAGGAGCAGGAGGAGGAGAAGGTTTCATCATTTTAATTAAGCTTAAGGATGATTGCTTTTCTGAATTCCATTTTATTTATTTATTTTCTTTCGGAGAAAGTATGGCTATCATATCATACAGAGGGTATGAATATTGGGAGATTTACTAATCCCCTGTTGTAGTGGTTGAATCCTCGGCCAAGATTTACCGGTATTGTAGAGAGGGAGGGGGGGGTATAAATGTCCTGGCGGGTGATTACAATGATAATATTATGTATTATTGTATGATACCGCTTTTAGGGATGGAAATGAGAAATCGAATTATAAAGAAAATGGATTTTGATCTTGGGTGTTGGGAATTATTGGCTGTATGTTATATCAGAGTATGATAGTTGGTCTACTGATATCAGGGCAGAGCATCCTGAAAGAGGGGGATGGTCTCGGGAGTTTTTTCCCCAATCGACTGACAGGGTGCGTGAATTTTCTTCCATCTGTCACAGAAGAAGAAGAAAAAAAAAAAAGGGGGGCCCTTAACTTGACTGCAAATATCTATCGCATGACCAAAATCTCGTACACGACTGTGGAAATGAGAAGGGGGGCAAAATTTAATATATATATAAAAGATATAATCAGATCAGCTTCCTAGTACTTGAACGTGGTCTTATTATAAAGACTACTGCAATAGATCTCAGGGACAAGATCAAGCAGGCACTAGTTGGTACCTGTGTTGACACTACCACCCTTCAAAGGAACACGTTACAAGTACCATCATAAGCATAGAATCTTTGAGGGCCATCTTGCTAAATAGTAAGGTTGGTACTCTCCAATATCTAATTCCTGGAACCACCACTGTCCTCTCATACTCTCCTGCAACCCACCAGTTGGTTGATGGCATTCCTAGCTTTAGCTCACTTGCTATAATTGCCATAAAACTAACTATATACAATAATTGATTGGCATTTATTGAGTAGCCCCAATTGCTGATCCCAGAGACTTCAAGGTTGGCAAATCTGCACCTATAGTTGGTATTCCAATTACAGGCTTAAGAATCCATAACTTTGTCAGCTGGTGCCAAGCATCCATCTCCTCCAGCTACAGAACTGAAAAATACATGGGTTTTGTGTCTTCTATTCAATCTTCCAACTGCAACTGCTTTGGCTGCCATAAGAACTAAGGCACCAACTAAGCATCTTGCTATTGGTGCACCTCATCACAACTATCTAGGGGACATATTTTCTTTAGTTTACTTGTGCCTACTGCCACCTCTATATCTAATCCAAATTGAGGTATATGAATTATCAATATTCCTATGAGGCTTCAAATTATTTTTAACTATGCCTATCTCAATCTGGAACAAGTGCTAAAGACCATATTGAAGAGGACGAGGAGGGCAAGGCTCTCACTTGATTTCTATTCATTTAGTTATAGTAACTGTTGTTATAAATATTAAGTTGAGTATTGGTTTGATCTTTTAATTACTAGTTAACAGATTTTTATTGTTGATTATAATTAAGCATAGAGGATTCCAATATTACTAGAATTTTTAAGCAATACTAGTAGGTGAATGCCATGGTATTTCCTGTAGAAGAATAAACTATAGATTTAATAGAAAATTAGAAACAAAACAGATTACCTGTGATTGCCACTGACAATTTGCCACCTATTAGGCTTTACTCAAGGTCAGCCAAACCAAGTGCAAGTAATATGAATGAAGTTTTTTTTCTCAAATAAGTTAGATGTACATACTATAAGTTATCAGAAAATAATTTTTATAATTAATGTTACTACCCTAAATATACTTGACAATCTAATTAATTAATATAAGTATAGAGAAGGTGATAATATGTAATTGCTGTATGATGAAAATAAATATACCAAGTGAGATATATGAACTTTAGAACAACAGGATTGTAAAAATTTAGAAAGAGGAGTTGAGTAGGTTGGAATTACGTATATTACTACTAGTGCCAAGAAGGATTGACTGCTGAGTCAGATTCTGATTGTTGAAATATATTATATTAATCTATTTGAGCCTGGTGTAATTAAAACCTGATGTTAAATGGTATGGTTGAGAGCAGGAAAATGTGTTGCAACCTGAGTAACCTGAGAAAAATCTTTTGGGATAGGTCCTTTTTTATCTTAATAATAGCCCCACAAGAGCAACTACACAATCACAAAAAACTTTAATATTAATCTAAAATAATTATGATTTAACTCAAATATACTAGGCTTGATATATCAAGTTGAAATTTGAAAAGGATATCTGTTTATGTATTGGTATATCTAGTTTTGTGGGTAGAGAAACATATTTATTTCATAAGTTATATTGTCCTGCTATGAATAATATTACATAAGCCACCTATTTTATAGAAGTATTTTGCAACAGTTACCTTTAAAGCCAAGTAGCTCAGCACCGTCCAGCCTTTTCACTATTATTAACTAACTTCCAGGCACGCAGAAGGATGGAGGGATTTTATAGCATTCCCACCAGCATATATAATAATAGCTCAATATCAATTTGTTAGCTGGTATACCAATACAGTAATAACTTATTATAATATTGTAGATTATAAGAGAACCTGGAATATTGTAACTTAATTTGATATCAAGCCTCATCATATATAAAAGTCTTATCGTAATATTATTTACAATAATTATACCCTTACTTGTGTAACACATACCAGGGAACAATTTAACTACTTTTACAAAGTTTTTCTCTGAGTAGACCAATCTAGTATTCAGTATATTACACCACCTAATGTGTTTTAAGTTATAGGTGTCACTGTGTTGCTATAGCAACTAACCAGGTGATGTTGAGATGTCCACTCATATTTATCTGTCCTGTACTCAGTATGAGTGCCCCAGGTTGTATGATAAGCCTGTAAACATCCTCGGGTTGTGGTCCAAAAGCGACAACCTTCACACAGGTAATACTATCAGTGTTTTTCATGCCATGCCAAAGCTTGTACCCACTCATTTTCTTTCACTCAGCTTGTAATCATAGGGCCAGGAAAAGAACATCCAATCTTATATGATACTTCAAGATTACCCCTTGCATAGAACAACCCTAATACCTCACTGGGTTGAATATTGCCTTGATGCACACCTTAGGGCCTGTTTCCCAACACTGCCACCATAGCGTTCGTTGACAATTCCCATACAAAAATATTCTCCTTTCCCTTTTGAAATCATCACTTTGTATCCGGCATGATCGACGAACGGAACGGTTTATCAATTTTATTCCTATCAAGAGGAGACACCGCCCTAGAGGGCATACGGAACTGTGGCTGTGTTGCCAAACAGGCCCTTAGTCGCAAGGCACCATCCTTACTGCGAATGAAACCGCGGATTTGACAAAAAAATACAAAGAGTGACCAGCCTTTGCCGCAACTGTCCATTCTCAGGGCTACACATCGTTCTGACTACTGCGCGTGTTGCACACAATGCGTGCCTTAGGAACCTTGGTGGACTGTCCTATTGTAACCCCTCCCTCCCTCCCTCCATTAC
>QFET01022694.1:0-28990 GCA_003316355.1 Tuber calosporum | reverse complement strand
CCTAATAGTATCTTCAGGGTCCCTTTGGGATTCTCGAGATACTTGGGAGTAGGTTACAGCGGTGACCCATAGCACCTCTGAATACATTAGCAACCAGCTTTCAGATTATAATGAATATTGTATTCCACGATATATTACATACTTGAGTTAGAACATATAGGGATGAAATCCTAGTCTACTCCGTCTGCTCCAGACAATTGTAGAACACTTTTGGTAGAGCAAATGGTGATGAAAAGACTGTGGATGACAGGATTATTTGGTAGTATAAAAATGTCTACCTTTATTTAAAGGGAAGTTGATTTCTTAGGCTATATGATATCTGAGCCTGGGATATCTATGACAACTAGAAAGGTTCGGGAGATTAAGGCTGGGAATAATTCCCAAAATGATATGGACATTCAATACTTTATAGGCTGTGCAAACCTCTAGTATTGATTAATAAATGTGTTTAGCACAGTATTGAAACTGTTAACGGATTTGAAAGAGAAGAATGCCAAGTGGAACTGGTTAGTAGCTTGAGGGCTGTAATTTGAATATCTAAAGGAGATATTCACCACTGGTCCAATCCTTAAACACTTTGATGGCTCATATACAAGTAAGTTGGAAACAGACATTAGTGATTTCGTACAGGGTGTAGTGCTCATCCAACTCTAGGAGGACCAAAGAAAGTATCTAAGGGCCTATCATAGTAGGAGCTTCCTACTAGAAGCAGTGCACATTGACGTATATAATAAAGAGATGAAGGCCACTATACCTGGATTCCAAGGAGAGGATCTTGTCTTACACTCAGTTGAAAATCAAATAGTGGTGTATACAGACCCGAAGAATTTAGAATAATTGAATAGTACAATGGTCTTAACCTGTCTGGTATATAACTAGGCAGAATTCTGTGTGCCGTTCAACTTCTACATTGTCTATGACAAGGGCAGCAGAATGAAAGGTTTGATCTGTTGTTACAGAATAGGGTCTACAGCCGGGAAGGGAGGAGGTATCTACTATAATTCTATAAACACCGTTTTTACCTGGAGCAGTAGGATGTAGAACAGGAATATGAACTCGCTAAGCAACTGATGCTAATGATCTGTGAAGGGTTTCTGTTAACAGTCAGATTTCTTACAAGCCCTAAAGCCAGTGGCATAGACAGAGTAAGTGTACCTTAATGTACTCCAAACTGTTTCAAGTAAGGGAGCACCTGTAGCTCCTCAGTTTTAGGTTTGAAAGGGAATGCTTACCTACAAGAACCAACAGTATATACTAGAGGATGTGGTATTAAAGTGTCCAATCATGGAGGGGCAACATGATTCATGCATCACAGGATACCTTAGAACATATTAGCCAACAGCACAACTTGAGGCAAACTTCTTTTCGCCAAACCTGGACATGCAACTAACTCAACCTGCTCGGACATGTGACACTGGTCAATGTATGAAGACAATTTGACACTAGTAGTTTGGCCTAATCGAACCCATGGAGGTTCAAATATGGTTATAGAATATGATATCAATAGACCTTATCATAGCCTAGCCGTTGTCTGAAGCTATATAAAGATATGACTCATCATTGACAGGTTCTCCATAATGGTTCACTTTATCCCTCTTGCTACACAGGTGTCTGTATAAGAACTTAGTCTGATGTTCCTTAATGAAGGGTCGGGATTCCATAGGCTTGTAGAATATATAATATCAGATTGCTATCTTCGATTCTCGCATAAGTTTTAGATAAGTCTCAAGTTATTAGTCCAGGTCAAACTCAATATCTCTACCAGTTTCCACCATTAAACTGATAGGCACAGTGAGTAGGTAAAACAGATACTGGAACAGTACATATTAATTTATTGTTCATACAAGTAACACAATTGAACTTGGTTGGTGTTATTAGCATAGCACAGATACATTACGTTTGTATCTGAGTCGTCAAAGATAACCCCGCAGAAGGTAAACTATAAGTTTGTCCCTAGAACCAACTGGTCCTAGGCCATATCTGATTACTAAGCTATATACCTCACCAAGGAGCTAGTGGTGAAGGACTGGGCAAGCACATAAGAGGATATGCAAGAAACACTAGAAATAGGTCTACAACTCTAGAGGAAATAGTATGATCAAAATTGACTACTATTTCCAAAGTATATCACCCTGGAGGATGATAGCTAAGGCAGACTGAAGAGAACTGACTATGTTATTTTAGACAGAAGAAACATTAATACCAAGGGACCAATGGAGAAGCTAGACTATACAAGATTCGGACCCTTTGTAGTCAAGTGAAACATGAGAACTAGTGTATATAAGTATGAAGTACCTGTTCATTGCACAATTCACACAGTGGTCTAAGTTGGACTCCCTGTGCCATACCTAGAGGACACCATTGATGGGCTAGCAAAGGAAGTGACATTACCAGATATTGAGGACATGGAACTCACATATATAGTGGACGCAATTGTTGAAAGCAAATATTTTGAATGTGTTAAAGCTAAATTCGCTTGTCAGTTGGTGCCAAACTAGGTTTCATGTTAAATGTCTGGGGGTAATATAGTCTTGAAAACAGTTCGTGATATTATATGGAACAGCAATCAACGGATAGGTCTCATTTTGTAAGTGGTATCAGTCCAAGTTAAGGGATTATGAACTATGAACAGGCTGGGACTGGGTAAAGAGAGCTGTCTTAAAAACTATTCAAATAAGGCTAAATCTGAGGACAGATATGTGGAAGATCAGAGAAGTGTACCACACTCACATATCAGTTGATATGCCAGACTTAACCTCTGAACAGTCAGGAACTGAAGGGCCCAGATATGGACTGGCAGCTGAGGCCTTTGAATGTTACCTGACAACCAGAGCTAGCACAACTGGAAAGATAATTCGGTATCAATTTTGCAAGGATGCCCCTGATATATTCTTACATAGGGTAACCCAGAGCACCAGTCTAGTATTGTAACTCTGCAGTGCAGGGTAACCCAGAACCAGTGTTGGGTGGGGTAACCCAGTTACACTATGCAAGCGGCTGTGAAAGTTAAACTGGAAATTTAAGATAGCAGAAAACTGAAGAGCCCTATCAAAACTTTGTAAGCAGGGTACACGCCAGCAAGTGTGCTCTGTTCGTATAACCAAGTATATCGTAGGAGCAGTATCTAGTATAAATAATAGGTTACTAATACGGGTCTATTCGGTAGTACAACTGGACATTATATTATAAAAGTTGAGATTTGGGAGATAACAGAGTCTAGTAGGCATACTATAGGGATCACATATGCAATCATATATCTATGGTTACCCTTCCTCAAGGTTACATAGAATGTGAAATACTACTTTAGTGATAGGGTAGTCATTTACAATGTTTTAGAGACCCACCTGGTGTATAATAGTGACTCCTGGTGCCTATTCTAACATGTGGAGAAGTTTGACCGATGATGAAAGGTTAACAAAAATGTAGTCCTGGATGTGGTCATAAAAATCCTTATAGGGGGCCGTAGTCCGCAGGAGAAATCATATTCAGGGGATATATATCCGGGTTGGCAACCTCTGACCCAGGCAGGTTTCTAGTATTGACATCAGAGGTCACCTCAGGGGTACTATAGGTACCTAATACCGTGATAGAAGGTGTGGGAGTCACTTGTCCTTCCTATCTGTAAGTGAGGTACAAAGAGTGGTCTGTCTGGATAAACTCTTACTGTAAAGCAACTTAAAAGCCAGGGCTATTCCATTACAGTTAGAGATTAGAGCCGATGCAGAGGGCCACCTGTCTTATAACTACAGAGATTGTTAACACACTATTAACTAAGGGTAGTGCCATTTAAGCGAAAAGAGTTGTGCAACTCTCAGGGGGAGGTAAGTAGTGACTAGCCAAGCTGCCAATAGGCTAAGTAGACCAGAATAACTAGTATGCTTGCAAAAGAGGAATTGTGCTACTCAGCTACTTAGTCTTAATATAGGTAATGAGTCCTATGTCGGCTTGACACTAGGCTACAAACTAATTACCAAGCAGAAAGGTTTTTCTCTCCTCCAGATATAATGGAAGATGCATTGCAGAAAACCAATCAGATTGGTGGACTCTCCGTATCCTCATGATATACTAGCTCTGGAAGGTCATTATACTGTGGATAGTCATTGATAGCACTGAGTGGAGAAACTTGCTCTAGAAAAATCAATGTAGGGATGAGTATAGTTGGCTATTATAATAATACTTAAACAAGTGCGAACAGCACTATACTCTGAGAACCAACTATCCTCTTCAGACGAACTGAATTGAGTAAAGCTGGAGCTTAACGATATTACGTTTTATAGTTTTCTTTAAATTATCTTTATCTTTACCTTCACTGAATTTTACTTGTAGTGTTTGATGCTATCACAAACCCCAAATCCATCTTCCAATAAGCTGACCCTATTACATACTCACCAGTGAGTTATGATCATGTATCTTAGGTGTTAGGCCCCTGGGGGGACCCATATTACAGAGGTAGAATAGGTTAACTTTATTGGCCATGAGGGAGAGGTAGGACTCAAGTGTGCATTCAAGTATCTTAGAGTTTATTTCTTGTAGTATGAGAACAGAGAATAAGAAGCTCAAGCTGTAATCTGCTGTGACTGGTTTGTAGAGGATAACTACATTGGCAATTTTTGATATGGGTAAGTGGTAACCATAAGAGACCTAGGGGCTATGTAAGGATGGCAATAGCAAAGACTTAAGGGCATTGCCCATTTTCCAAACACTATAAAAGACCTGATTAAGGCCTGAGGCTAAGAGGTAGGATTATTTGCGGAGGGTGAGTGAGATTCCTCAACCCTGGAGAAGATAAAGGTATTGGAATTGACAAAAGATACAGAGGCCAGGTAGTAGGTCGTTAGCTGGAAATGAACAGGAGAGGAGACTGCGGTTAACCTCTTCAGACAAGGTCGCCACAGGGAAACAGGAAAGGTAATCTGGAAGATATTTACAAACAATCCTTCAAGTTGCCGAAAGAGAATGTTAGTTTAGTGAGGACAAGAGTCAGTGCCCATGTGTGAACTCAGCATTCTTGATAGCCCTAAGGTAGGTTAAATGAGCCCTAAAGGCTTAGTCATTCATCGAGGCCTATCGTACATTTCATGAGGTCCTTGATTCTGTTAAAACAGCCTGGCAGGGCTGGCACATCACTTTTCTCCTCCAGGATATTGAGAGGAAGAAGTGGCACTTATATGGAGTATGAGGGAAGCTGTAACCTACTTTCAAGCATATCAAGAATCCAAAAGGGACACTGAAGATGGTATTAGGATATGCTGAGAAGTGTTGAGAGATAGGTCTTCAATAGACAAGGTAAAAGGTATGGAACTAATAAAGTGACGGTTCAACTAGTAGGATTAAAGATAATAGTCTAGTAAGGCTGGAGAGTCCGAATCCTTAAGGGATTGCAGGCTCTTAAAATACAAAATATTTTAGAGAGCCTTCAAGAAAGCTCAGTCTTAAAGGTCTGATAAAAGATAAATAGTTCTCTAGGGCTAGTTAACTAAATAACTAATAACTGAATACATTGTTAAAGTTTATTCTGCGTTAATTAATGATCCCTTAACTATGGAGTTTATCCTTTTTTTTTTTTTGATAATCTCATGTATTCACAGTTAATGTACAGGAACTTGCATGGAGCTTTAATTATAGCATAATTGAAATGTTAATTCCAAACGTGCAAAATAAAAGAAATAACCGCCCAAATTCTCCCTGATTGATTACTGTACTGTCACTGCGCTCAACTATGGCGACTACTTAGGTAAGTGTAGAATGCCATCAAGTCATAGGGTTACAAACCTATCCCTAGTCTGCTGGACAAGACACACTATCTTCTTCAACTTCAACTAGTAACAATACGTACCGCTGGACTTACTGCATGTCAGGTCTCGTAGCCTTATGTCATCGTAGGAACGAAGAGTCTACTCAGTCCAAGCCCTTGCGACTGCTCCTTAGAGATACGTTCCTTGAATCACCTTTCGGTCAGTGATATAAACGGATGGTTGTTTTAATAATAAAGTATAGATTGAACTAATAGGTAAAATATAACATAGGAAGTAACTTAGGTAGTTGTGTGAAGAGCTAGCTATCTGTGTCTGAGACCCTCCTTATATAGGCGCTCTTCCCACAACCCTAGCCCTGGTGACTTTACTATGAGTCACCTCCTTACTATGACTGCTACGTGAGTCATAGTATAACAAACCTCCTATGACTCATAACTTGAGTAATAGTATACAATCCCCATAGTATCCACATCCATAAAAGGTCATGTGCGCTAATCGCCTCACATGCTTGAAACCCCTGACTTATACTTGTAGTTAGCTGTGAAACTCATAAATTCATATGACCTCACAATCGTGAGTCATGAAACCATAAACATAAATCAAACCAACAAAATATCATAATCATAAATGATGTTACAAATCGTGAGTCATGTGAAAAATTCCATACTGCTAAGTCAAGATTTGTGACACATAAGAAATCATAACTGTATGGAAAGATAAACTACAGGAAAGTAAAACACTCCTCAATCTGAGTCATTCGTGGAGGGAGAGGATGGGGTGGCAGTGATTACCACAGGTATGGAGGGTGGAAGGTTAGTGCGCGTGGCACAGAGGTAGGTGGTGAGACCCAAGATGAGGTTGAGGTTGGTCCAAAACAGGGAGTTCAAGCCAATAAACAACAGCTCCGGAAGATAAAGCTGGTGTTCGCAAGAATAGGAGCGGCAGTGGAGGATCGCTTGCTTAAATGTCTCATCGCTTGGTCACAGCAGGGGCAGGTGGGGCAGTGGTCAGCATCGCTGGAGGATGGTTGGGCTGCAAGATAGCTCTTGCCAGCATACATTTCTTCGACTCTTCCAGCCTTAAAGTAATCGAGCCCCATAAATGCATATGGGAGCATGGTAGGTTTGTACTGGTAGTAAATAGGAGGTGGGGACAGGAGTGGCCAGTCTAGTGGGAGGTCCTTTCGGCAGTTATCCTTGAATAGTCTGAAGTCGAGGGCTCCAGGTATTAGTGGTAGAGTGGCAAGGAATGTGCCTGGTAGGCGGTGAGAATTTATTTGAGGGAGTTTTACTCCTCCTCTGGCCTCCTTGGCTAGGAGATAATATATCCTGTCGATGGGGAGGTGGGAGCGGACAGCAGGAATTGGTTTTGGTTGATCCCAGCACAGGGGGATTTACTTGTCCCTAATGCATCAAAGGAGGGGGCGTGAGGAATCCTCTACTCTGTAGGAGGAGTAAGATAGAAAGACTGGGCCAAGCAGGCTGCTGCATAGTTGATTCGCAGGGGGAGTAGACAAGGCAAAGAGCAGTCATCGTGGCTCGATGAGGAAGTAGCTAGTTCAAGGGTGTGACAGATGTCAAACAGGGAAGGATGGATATGGGAGTTGAAGAGGAGTAATTGGTAACACAGTGTTGGACATTATTCAAGAAGACGTCCACGTTCTCCAGCATGATGGCATCGGGGACTAGGAGGTCTGCTACATAAGAGAGGATAGGTAAGAGAAGGCGCATAACCAACATGCGGTTGAGGTGTGGGACTATACCAATACTCGGGCGAGAGAGTTACCTGATGAGACTGAATGCCCCTTGCACAGGTAGTAGCCATCTTGAGAACTGAACAGTGGTCTCCATCGAGGGGCAGAACCAGTATCCTAGCTATAGAACTGTAGAGGTAGGATGCAAGAGGCTGCCATCTAGAGAGACAGGGGCCAGAGAAGTAAGAGAGCAGTCAAATAAGGCGTGCAAGTGAATGAGGCCTGTTTTGGGGAGAGTGAAGAACACTCCCAGGGGGAGACCTTCCTGCATAAGTTGGTGTAATAATGCTTAAGAAGTTTTGTGTTCCTCTAGTATGACTCAGATCCATTAGTGACTATAAAAGAATCAACATAGGAAAATATAATGCCCTTTAGGATGGATAAATGTATTGAAAATACATAAATCAGCAATAATAAAGTGGAAATTGGGCAGTCTAGGGGGGTTCCCACTTGCACGGGTAAGAAGACATTAGAAGATCCGTTGAAAACCAAGCAGCATTGGGAGTCCTCTCAAAAAGCAGTGAACCTAAGAAAGTATATAAGGAGATACAACTTTTGTTTGAAGTAGGGAAGATAAACAACCTGTGGAGATATTATCAAAGCCTCCTTTGATTACAAGGAAAATGGTGGAGGTCTAAAGGCTGACATGTTAGAGAATACAGATTTCATGTGTGAGGGCAGTACATGTATCCAAGGGACTGAGTCATGCAAGTGAGCTATATTGGTTGTGGTGGAAAAGGCTTACCATGCGACCTATAAGTGATAGGCAGGTGGCCATTATCCCCTTCAGAACTTTGGAAACTGTTTTTAAAAGGATAATGACTTAAAAAGAGAAGGGCTAGTTATAATCAGACTTGTCAGGCATAGAGAGGATGATGAGGTTGGGCTGTTTGAGGGAGGGAGGGTGGAAACTATAGGTCAACAGAGGACTCAGGAGGGAGGTGAGGAAGGAAGGGTTTAAGTTATTGACCTTTTTCCAGATACAATAGGGGATAAGGTGAGGGCCGGGGGTGGAGGTGTGCAAGATTTGTGGAGGGCCAGGCAGACTTCTTGATGCTAAAGTTAGAGAAAATATGGCAAGGGGCAGAGGATAGATGAGGTAGGTTGGGGGTCCTTAAGGGGTAAATAATACTCTAGGAGGAAGGTATAAACCTCGGCAGGTAAGGAAGCTTTGGGGAAATACAGGATGCGGTCCGGAGTGCGGCCACAAGCCATAGGGTAGGCTGCCCAGACTGACTTTAAAGCCAATGAGGAGAGAAATATATTCCAGGGTGTTTCTTTAGCCTTGTTACTAGCCTTAAAGTACACAAGGCGGGAGGCACACACGGCGTTGGATAGTGTTATAGGTAGTCGATTCTAAGTGCATGCGAATCTGACTACGCTTATATCTTTCTTCGTAAACGAAGATTGTCTAGGAAGGCTTGCAGGTAAAGATTTTGGGTAAAACTTATAATATTGATAAGATCTCTTCTCTGTTGCTTGATGATGAATGAAGCGTAGGAGGCACTTCGATATTTATATTCCAGGTCTGAGTGTTTGCAGACTACATCTTCTTTACATATAAGCATGTATCTTCTTCCCATCTTTCATCTTTTGACCCAAGAGCGAACCTGCTTGGTCCCTGAAACTTTGCCGTTCCCTGCACAGTTAATTGCATGATCAGAGCTATGACTTCTCTGAGGTTGTGAATCCCCTCCTACCTGGTGTTGTGATCCGTCTTCCTGATCTTTAAGCTATAGCTATCCAGTTTGCAATGTACCAATTGCTTGTTAGAACACCAAGGGGCCAGCTTGGTTGTTGGACAAGTCTGCTTCATGCCATCTTATTCAGCTCTGCAGCTGACTTTCAGGATCACTGGTGTTCGCGATCAGGCCAATACAGTCTTGCCTTTACTGCCTCTCCTTATCCACTTATTCTGATATGTTCATTAACCTTGTAGGCATTATATGGGCAACAGCATACTCTTGGTATGGGTGGGAGCAGCCTACTTCCATTGTGAGTTCATACCCATCAGGGACTACCAAGGCTTACTTAACTTCAACAGGGTGTAACTCTGCGGGTCCTTGACGGAATCCCTTCATTCTACTTCCCAGACATAGTCACTGATGCACTCGCATATCCCCTATGGACAGCATCCGTTGGAAGGATAGCGAGGACGTATACAGAGTTATAAGATGTGCTCGAATAACTCTTTTTTCGATATAAAAGACCAACTGCACAAGGTGCATGTGTTGACTCTCAGGGCAAATGCCGGAGCCAGAGGTGTATGATTGTATCATAGTTTGGAGTCATGGTCTTTCTCACCCTGAGTATCATATAGTCCTCTCAGGGGTCGTTTGTGCCTAACAGATACAGTCGGGGACAGGGAGATGGGTGACACCCTTGCTCCTCTGTTGAACACCGGGTAGAGCTGTGACAACTCCGCTCTCCACCAGGGCTTTGACCTGAAATAAGGACACTTGTTGGGGGTGTATTGAGATGGGCTGGAGGTGAGTGTTCCCAGGTGGCAATCAAAGGAGCCACTCATGGAGTCTGAGGTGGGGAGTGGGGGAGGTGGTTGGACAGATAGGTCCTTTATGACGGTTTAGTGGGTGGACCAATCAGTTACAGCCCAGTGTGGGTAGGCTTGGGATGGCATTGGAAGAGTATTGAAAGCGTGATTGTGATGGGAATATGGTCAGAGCTGTGAGTGGTATGGTGACAGTCCAAGAGCTGACGAAGGGCGCCAGAGAAGGATTTGCAAATGTTAGGTCTAGGAACCCAGGTCTGGTAGTATTATCAAAGAGGAAACTAGTAAATATACCTTGTATGGTTAGAAATGAGTATGCTAGCTTAGAGGCCAGGTCTGAGTAGGGGGAGGATAGGTTAAATTCAGTATCAGTAAGGACCCGCAAATAGTCAGAAAGGGGATGATGTAGATTCAGGTCTCCAACCTGCAAGGTTGGAAGAGAATGTTCCATAAATAGCGAAGGTGGAGAAATTGACCAGATATAGGAGGATATGCCAGTACTGGAGTAAACATTATAAATACGAAAGACCTTATAAGCTGAATTTAAAGGTCCTAAAGGGGAGTAAATATCAATTGCCACAAGGTTCAAGAGGTCAAACAAAATTAGTAGTTATACAAAGGTTTAAATAAAATCAAGGAGATCATAAATGACAACCTTAGGTTTGGCACCATCAGTGGCAGGAGGGGTAAAAGACTTATAGGAGTAAAATGAAGGTAGACATCAAGTGAAAATTGGAGGGTCTTGAAGGACGACCAAATGCGTAGTAGTGGGCATGGCCTTAAGGCTATTAAATAAGTAAAGAAACATATTCCAGCACTAAAGGCAGTTGTACTGAATAAGCATAAGGGTTGTAGTTGACGCCTGCGTCAGGGACGGGGTATCTCTATAGAACCGAATGGCAGGGGAAGCCCAAAGGGCCTTGGGCAAGTGGGAACTGGAGAGCCAGGCGGGAACTAGTTCTAGAGACATGAGGTAAGGGTCAGCAGGTGTCCCAGCCTCTGAGACAGGTTGGCAGGGAGTAGTGAGTTCCATGCAACCAGTTGGTGGGAGGGGGTTCTAGCTGGCAGAGGTAATAGGGGTACATCTTAATCTATGTTATCACCAGGTCAATCAGAATCCTCTTGCCCAGGGGGAGCTTGATCATGAGTGGGGAAGAGTGGGCCTGATGGGCATGAGCGGTCCTGGGAAGTATGGAGTCCTGCATAGCTAGAATACCTAAAGGTGCAGGCAGGATAACACTCTGTAACAGACTTGGTGTTCCCACCTTTAGGGCAAGTAGGGTTGAGGCAGTGGTGAGCTGTTCAGGTATGCAATAGAGCACACAAGGAGTAGTTGAGGGAGGTAGGTTTACACATAGGGGATGGATAGCCAAAAAGCCAGTACATCCAGCATTGGGGAAACTTAGAGGATGAGGGGGACTTTACAACACTGCGAGCTTACGAAAAAAGCGAATTATGAAGGCTTGCATGTTTAAAACATTAGGGGTGATAGTCTCTACCAAAAACTTTATGGCTTTAGTAGCTTGGATGTCAGGGTCAGTCTGGAGGAAGCGTGCAGAGTAGATTCCGATATCTGATACATTGCGGATTGATTCCGAGGGGGCGGGAAAGAGGTCGGGGGATCTTTGAGGAGATAGCTAGTGGGTAATCTGTGAATAGCAAGCTGGACCTCATTTGTGGCAGAGCGGAACAGGCAGTATAGGTTGTTGCCGACTGGGAAGGCTGAGTTAAGGCGGTTAATCATAACTTTATAGTAGGAAGAGTAGGCGGTAGAGGGTGTGTGATTGTCAGTGCCTAAGAGGGTAAGAGAGGCTTTTGGATTCAGAGGGCAGTTAAGGAAAGAGGAAAGTGGCAGTTGGCATATCGAAGGACTGTAGCTATTAGGTTGGAAGCAGTGGGTGCCATTCAGTCAGCCTCTTCTTGGGGAGCAGGGGTGGTATGGGGGGCGAAGAATCTCCATCAGGTGGAGGGCAAAGGTCCTGGCCCTCTAGAGTGAGAGCTAGTATTATTGAACGTGGAGACTTGTTCCGGTGTAGCTGCTTTCTTGCCCATAATTTTGCTCTAAGTGGAGAGTACGAGGCTTTGTTAGCTTCAACGGCAGTGTAAGACCTGGTGGAATTACAGGTTTGATCTAAATTGGACATGTATTGTATGGTGAGGAAGCTACGCAAAATTCGGTTAGGGGAGGGTATTTGCCAGCCCTCTACTCTAGGGCTTCCCAGGAGCGAGGGTGGCAGACAATTAATGCAGCGGGGTTGCTATACCATTGTCTCTCAACTGTGTCATAGTAGGGAATATAGGGGTTTTGTAACAGTAGCCTCAAGAGCTTCGATAGTGGAGGGAGTAGTAGTATTACCAGCCAGGCGGTTAGCGGTTATTCAACACGTAACTACTTCTCAGAGTGGAGAACTAGTATCACTGCATCGTCCTTAATATCCTTGGATTGAACTTGTGTTGTTATGGGGTATAGCACTAATCTCAGCCACAAAGGGAGGAGTACTCTTTCAATAAGTAGTAGTGGGTGAGGATGCACTTGTGCTCTTAGACCTGTGCCTACATTGTATTGATAGCCTAACCCTATGGTTCCGATCGCGTAATGCCAATATTGGGACTAGAAGATGAGGAGGTAAAGTATTTGCATCGGAAAGAATATAGATGGTTGGGAGAAGAGTCCTAGTTAGAGGCCATTATTTTCTCTTTTTTCACTTTTTTTTTACAATTTTTTTTTTTGTTTCATCTATTGCTTGTTAAAGTACAAGAACTTGCATGCATCATAAGATATAGCGTAAAGAAACCTTAAATCCAAAATGAATTACCAAAGGAAAGAATACATCCAATGCTCCTAAAAGTACCACGCACAAGACATATCACCATATACGGTTAACCAAAGAAAGTAAAAGCAACAAACCAGGATCTTAAGAGCCAAGCTCCAACCAGAAAGGTAAAATCCACCTTCCACAGTACTACAAGTGATCTGAAGAAAATGTAAACACTAGATAAAGAGTCCTAGGCGGTGAGGAAGACTACAGGAGGGGGACCACAAAAGAGACAGGGGATGAGGGGAAAATCATGGGGGAAGGGAAATAGCGCCCAGGGGCTGGGATGAGCAGAGGGAAAACGGTGCCAATCTTATAGATAAAGTGACTAAGGGCAACAAGTAGGGAGAGAGTAGACTACTGGGGGGCCTAAGGTCCAATGCTGGTGACAACTCTCAGAAGACATGACCATTCAGGGAGCGTTGAAGCCCAGCATAGTATATAGTGACTAAATGTCTCATCCTGGTCACCAGTGCTTAGACAGGGGCTAGAAAGGCCAACCGAATACCAGGAGTTGTGGGCCGCAAGGTAGGTCTTAGGGGAACGCATCTGGTGAACATGCCTGGTAATGAATATCACCAGGCCCATGCAAGGGTCTAGTGAGAGATGCCTGAGAGAGCGATAGTAATCAGGAGAGGGCTTTAGTGAGCCTGTGTTCGAGGAGCAGATCATGTGCCTTCAGACCTAGGACCCGATAGGCTAAGTTTATGGTAGCAGCTGGCATGAGAGGAGGAGGAAAGGATAGAAGATTTGTTCTTATTAGAGGGGAATGGGAGAGTGAGCCTAAGAGTGGGAGTGCCAGATGCACTAGAGCATCAATGGGAGTTGTAAGCATACCAGCAGGGAGGGGGCGGCAGTTCACCAACTGAGAGGCATGGCATTAGACTGAAGCGCCTACAGAGGTGGCCTAAAAAGTCTGGTATGGGGAAGTGCAAGGGAGAGGGAAAGTCTGGAGTGAGACGAGCAGCACAAGGACTGGCAGAGGGAGAAAAGCATACTAATCACAGGCTAGCCTAATAGCGGCGATGCCTAGCCAAGCAGACAACTGGTGGTGGACACGCCTCCGCTATGAGTATCGCGGTGAGTGTCAACTGGAAGCAGTTAGTGATCCTGTGCTAAACGAAGTGCTAGGAGACTTCTATATGATCCAGCTTGGAGCGAGAGGGGACTAAGAGGTCATCCCCATAGAGGAGGATGGGAAGCAAATGCGACACAGCCAGCCTATGTCAAAGATGAGTGTAGAGGCCGGCCTTAAGGGGTGAGAGCAGCTGGATGGTAGAAAGAGAAACCCTGAGCATGAGAGAGAGGATGGGAGAATTAAGCGTAAGTGGAGAGGGAGGGTGTGAACCAGTAACCAAGCCAACAGACCTGGAACTTTGTGGAAAAAAGTAAGTAATCAATAGCAATAGGTGAAGTATTAAAATCCCTAAGCTAAAGTGGAGTCCTCAAGTGCATCAGCTCAGTCTTAGGGACAGAGAAGGAAACACTATATCTGGAGGCCCTGCGCTTCAGCCAGGGATAAATAAACTGCACATAGCAAACATTCCACCAGTAGCAAGGAGAGGCCATAATAATGGCAAAATCATCAATATAGGACAGAATAAGCACCCTTGTAACTGAAAAATGCAATGTAGAAATATAAATAACAAATAACAAATGAGACACAGGGGACCCTTGTGGAGTGCCCAAAGAAACAGGAGAAAAGGTCCTCCGAGAACACTGAAATAACACAGAGCAGTTGCGACCAGTGAGGAAAGACCTGATCCATGCCACAAGATAGTGATTAACCCCTTTACACTTCTGTGACTGGGCCAAGAAAGTAGACTCAAGTGTGTCAAAACCCTCCTTGATGTCAAAAGTGTAGACACCTTAAGGCGTAGACGTTGAAACGAGCGGATAGTAAGAACCAAGGAGGTACAGGCGTCAAAGGAGGAAAGACCAGGGATGGAGGCACAAACTGATTTGGGCTCTACAGACCAACAGCGCGTGCAATAGGTTCGAGGGGGGAGGCAATGACCCTTTACAAGACCTTGTACAGGGTCGGGAGGTGGACAATAATATGGAATGAAGACGGTGAATAGTAACAGTCCTTGCAATACTTATCCCAGATAAGCCCATTCGGCTTGTTCAGGAAGGGAGGGTGGAAGCAAACCTGCTAGAGCGGGCCAAGGAGCGAGGTGAGGATAACAGGAGTAGTTTCATGCTCCGTCTTCCAAACAAAGTAGGAAACCGTGTCAGGACATGGCGCATAGATGGAGGATAAGGGAGCAAGGTTGGATGCCATTTCGTCAGGGGTGAGGTAGGGCCGGTTCTTATAAGGATGCAAGATGGTGGGGATAGAACTGGTAGGGCATAGAGGCAATAAATAGTAAAGAAGGGCTTAGTTCATATGTGCAGGGGCATCGGCCCCAGCAAGGAATGGGAACCGTGGGTTGAGGAGCCTAATTCCAACCTTTTTGTAGTCCAAATCGTGCGTGGGGTAGTTGCCAGGAGGTGGTCAGGCCAATGCACCTTCTTAGTAACCTTGAAACCTTTGAAGTACCAGTGCTTAGAGAGGCGTACTGCCTCACAGGTACAAGGTAGCCAGTCAGATCTCTGGTCATACAGGAAGTAGAGTAGAACTCCTTGTGCAGTGTAGATAGCAAAGGAGACCACTAGGGTTTAGCGTAAAGGGAGGTGCGTGACAGAGGAGTGTGTTTGTGGAGTATAGAGGAAAGGTATGAGAAATATCCGTCAAACCAGATACTCAAAGAGGAGGATATTGGGAGGGAGGGGAGAGTGGAGACAGAAAAGATCCTAAGCTCCTCCTCTAGGGCGGGCCACTTGGTTAGAGCCAAGTTTGGGGATGGGCTGGTTGGACCACAGAAGGGTCAGGCAAGCTAAGGGATATGGGCACATAGTCAGAACCAGTGGAGGTGAGGGGGGTATCCCAAAACTGAAAGTAGGGTGTGAGGCAAGGGGAACAATAAGCCAAATGAATGATACTTGGGTGTGAACACCCCCCTAGGGCGAAGCAGGTGAAGGTACCAGAGGTGTTCAAAAGTGAAAAGCCTAGGTCAAAGCCACTATCAGCATAGGGAGAAGCGGCTGCCAACTGCTGTTGAGGAAACTCACATAAGGGGTTGGCAGTGGGAAAATTAATGTTGCAATCCCCTAGTCTGTGGACTGGAAAGTTCTCAGAAGTAAATATAATATAGGGGGGGACTGTATAGCAAGGGGAACAAGGGGAAACCCATCTACTATAGGACTCGAGAAAGTGAAATGAGGGAGCGAAAACCCAAAACCAATTTAACATTGAAGATATCCAAGCCCTTGATAACCCACCTGTCAAAGAAGACAGGAAGGATGATGAAAGACTTAAGTAACATATCAGATACATTTAAAGCAACCGTAATAGATATAGAGGAGATAAATGGAGGATGAAAGGAAGTAAACCCAGGGAAAGCAGGCAGATGACTCCTATACACAGAGGGATCTTGTAGGCAAACCACAGAGAGAGTAAGGGACAAACCCGCAAAGGATTTAAATTAAGAAAGAAAAATATCCCAAGGACCAAGACTGTGGAGTTGAACGAAGGAAAGATGTAAGTGCAAAGTGGGGGAGGGGGAGGCAGAGTAGGAGTAGAATAATAGTGGGCAAGGAATAGAGTACGATGAGAGGAGGGAGTAGGGGAGAGAGCCTCCAAGGGGGGGAGGCCACCATACCTTGAGGGGACATGCTTAGGCGGGGAAGAAGTACATAAGGGAGGGACAAGGTCCATCTGAAGGCCAGACAGGACGGATCTGGAGGTCCTACAAGGCTGTTGGGTTTAGGCTTCAAAGTTGGGGTCAAGGGATGTGGTGACATCTAGTGCAGTGGCTCTAATGGGGGCAGAGGTAGAGTAGGGCCCCAACTGGGCACCATGATCATATGTAAGGCCTATGGCGTCCAGTGGGGGAGGGAACTTGGGGCATGACGGAGAGGTAAGAGGGGGACGTGGTGGTGGAGAAGGGCGGTCAGGGCCGTGGTGGTGCCTGGAGGAGAGATCACCAACACATTTTGCAAGCCTGGCGTGAGAGCAGACACAGCAGTTGAGGATAGGATTGAGGTTACCTACTTTAGGGCAGGAGTGGTAGGGGCAGCGGTGTTCAGCTCTGGTGTGGTGGGAGGAACACTAGGGGCACACTGGGTGATCTACTTGCACCTGGGACGACCATGGCCAAACCTCCAGCAGTTGAAACAGGGAGTGAAGGCGGCAGAGGAGATGGACCGCTCGGACAAGCAGTTCTGAGAGAAGAGGAGAATAGAGACAAGAAAGTGGTCAGAATCTCTTGGGTCAGCTGTAATGGTCTGCGAGGTAGAGAAGTTGCCCATCCCGGAGTCCTTAGCAGGGTTAAGTACCTTAGCAGAGAGAATGGAAACACTAGTTGAATATCTGATAGAGGTGGATAGGCTGGCAAAGAGGTTATCATTATCGTCAGGGAGGTAGACTAAAGGGACCAAGTGAATAGCCACCTGAGTGGCATTTGGGCAGGGCAAAAGGTAAGGCATGGGTTTTCCCCATCAGGGAAAGCCTGGTAGAGGTGAAGACATAGGGCTTTAAAGTAAGGGGCATATGAGAGGGCTGGGGCAGAGAGGACACACACAAGGATATAAACAGTATCAGGATCATTAACTGTGGCAGTCAAGGAACGGGGCAAGGAACAGTTAGCTTAATGCAGGACTCAGGCGGCAAGGTCAGGAAGAAGGGGAGTGATAGTAAGAGCTTCTGCTCTATATGCAGGTGTAGAGCCAGGAGTGTAAAAATAGCGCGACTAGGCAGGAAGAGGAGGGGGAATCCTCCCCTTAGTAGCCAGATGGGGAGAGATAGCCTGTGCAAAGTGGGCCTCTGAGGGGCCAGCAGAAATTGATGTACTCTTGCCCATACCTCTTCTCACATGAGCCCTGCCGACAGCGACCTGGTTACTGCCAACAACAAGTTTGTCGGAGAGTGGAGGTCAAGAAGGGTCAAAGACGTGAATGACAAGTTGGGAATTAGAGAAAGAGTACCGGGCAACAGGTGCTGGATAAGCGAAAGGAGCCAGAGTGGGAGGCGGTACTCGGAAGGCAGGATGACCAGGGGGACTGGGAGGCCCACGCACCAGTAATGCAGTAGGAGAACAGGGGGTACATGAAATGTGGGCTGTGGGTGGGTAACACTATAGGGCAAGTCACGCAGGGAGGAGTGATGAGAAGCAAGATCTGAGCTGATAGTGTCCATACCCTACTGAGCAGGTGGAGGAAGTGCAAGGTGATCACGTACCAGAATGGTCAGGTCCTCCAATCTAGCATTAATCCAAACTGACACTGTTCAGGGCAGAGCACACGAGGGGCAGGACGAAGGTATCTGTAATGGAAAAGTAATAGAAATCATCTGTGGAAAACAGGGGGATCTAGCCCGCAAGCCAACTGATCGTATAGAGGTTCTCCAAGAGGAAGGAGGAGATAACTGCTGTATTAAGGGGAAGGGAACGGTGCGGAGAGTCCTGATAAGAGGAAGTATGTGAAGATTCAACCAAGTGAGGGCGAGAAGGATCTATTGCCTCGGCTCAGGGATGTGAAGCCTAAGCAAGGAAAGGAATGAGGCGTTTGTGAAGTTAAATAGGTTAACTGAGGTGTCGAAAATGTATGGGCAGGAAAATAAGAGAAGCGGATCATGTCCTAGCTATAGGCTACCTAGAGGTCCTTTTTTAGGCACAATTCCCTTAACCTCAACCCTGATAACTCATACTTATAAGTCACATCACCTCTATAACTCAAAGTGAGTCATAGTATGAAATCTATCAGCTGACACTTTTGAGTCAACTGCACAACCTACCAAAACCATTCATAACTCATAAAATAAGTCGTGTGCCCCAGAGTGGTCACATGCACGAAACCCATAACTCATACTGTAAGTCAGGTGAAAAACTCCTTACATCATATAACTAATAAATATGAGTCATGCAGATGATCAACAAATTCCAAATATAACAATATTTGCACTAGTGTGCATCAGGTGAAACTCCTTGACTCTTAATGAGTCATAGTGCCAAATATCCAACTCTTGTGACTCATAACTATGAGTGATGTGAAACCTACTTTTCTTATTCACAAATCATGACAAGAGTACATCTCAGCCACAAGCTTGAGTCTCATCAGGTTTAATGTCCTATCCTCATCATGCTTTCTTGGAAGCTGTGCAACTCATTTTTCAGCGCGTGAACTTGGTAGTCAGCATGCTAATATCTCATGTATACCACCTCCAAGGTGATATTTGCTATACTAATTGTTTGGTCTCGTTTAGTGATCACTATGTTGGTAAGTGTGGAGGTCCTTCCTTAGGGCCTGTAACGCCTCCCTGAGTGTACCAGGCACCAAGAGGAATGCGTCTCGGTAAGGTATAACGATAGTAACGCAGATCTCAAACTGTTGGGACTTCAAGTGAGTAGTACTTCTGGAGATCTCGATAAGAGGTTTAACAGCCGTCGATTACTATGTTGCCAGCCTCGCTAAGTCCTAGACTTACTTGTTGTAGTTTCGTGCGAACTGAAAAGAAGTAACTGCTCAACCAAGTATATTGAAAAAACTCTGTCTGTCGAAGTCTGCCCTGTCTATGCTAAAGAGGGGCAGTCTTTAACTAGATGATCTCGCTTTTCCAAAGCTTCCCATCTACTTCCATTTGACTTCCAATCAACGGACATATCCAAGCTCTGCTTGTAAAGTACTCCAATCAAACAAATGCCTCATGCACTTAAACGGTGCAGCAAACAAAATATGTATCATCCCGATACATAAACCAAAACATAAAACATCTCGGGTATCAGCCTAATACATGAAACCTGATATAAAACAAACTAAGTATCAAACGATACTTGAAACCAATCATAAAACATACTAACCCTTTACTAGTCCTGCTAGTGTCCGTTAGCCTTGTCAGCCTTAATAATAGTAACTAATACAGGTTACATGGATTCTATTGTGGCTTCGGCGTTGTCAAGTTGTTCTTGTAACCACTACCTTTGTCATTCCAGACATTCGATATCGGGGCTGGTATTGGTTTCAACAATTTCGCCCTCATCTCCACTCAGCTGTCTCCTTACAGTTGTTTGCCATTTTCTGATGTATGCATCGTTTTCATTCAAAGGAGCTATATCTCCATTTTGCCTTTGGTAATACCAAGCATCGATTTTGTCGTGTCGATTTGCAGGGCAGTTGTCCGTGAAACAGTGCATCCAGGATGTTTCCTTGTGAGGTTGTTGTTGTCTGCACATATTTGGCTATTTAAGGAACCAATTCCCTCCTTCCTTATCGCGTAAGTTAACCTTGCAATAATCGTTGTAGCGGGCCGTCAATGAAAGATTGTTTTCTTCTGCCTGTACCTGTCTTTCTTCCTAAGTTGCATAAGGGGGGCTTATAGATGTGGTAACTCTTGGCTATGACCCCATCTGTTGCCTAGTGAACATAGCATCTGTTCCTTGCGAAGGCCCTCCACAGGTTCGATCTTGAGAGTAACCCAATCTGGGTTTCCTTAAGAACTGCAGATAGAATTGTTCAACAACGATGTTGGCATGGTTGAAGTTTTCTGCAGAGTATCAGGTTATGTCATGTTCTGGGGAGTAGCCGGTCCAGTAGGTGCTGTATTGTCATCGTCCTTAGTGTAGATGAGAGTCAATAATCTCTTCCAGTTGGTATTCACTCTATCCTTCTATCTCGATACTAGGGGGAGGTAGTAGTTCTTGAGAGAGTGACTTGTTGTATTAGTACAGTTCTAGCAGGCAGATATGGGAGGTATCGTGGATCCGCATCTGATAGAGCAATGCCAATTTATAGGCGTTTGACACCACCTTTGCCAAGATTTTGAATGGTCCAATTCTCTTCTGGTCCAGTTTCTTGCATAGTCTGGTGGTCCAGATATTTTTGGGTAATAGCCAGACCATGTCTCCTGCCTTCATATTTGGATTGGGTTTCCTGTGCTGATTGTAGTTTTCATTCTGTCGTAATTGTGTACTGTCCATTTCTTGATGTAGAACTTCATGCAGCTTACTCATTTCCTCCTTTTCTGTGGTATTCTTTAGTATCATGAGGCCAATTGCCTCATGCTTTGGGTGTTTTCTGTAATTGAGGTAAAAGGGTGTGCTCTTAATTGTTTCTTGTGTTCCATTGTTGTATGTGAATTCCACAAATGGCAAGAGTTTTAATCAATTGTCCTGCTGATAGTTGATATAGGCATGCAAGTATTGCTCCAGTAAGCTATTGGTTCTTTCAGTTTAGCCATCTGTTTGAGGGTGGAAGGCTGTACTCCATAGTCTATCGCTGGCTTTGGATTTCACAGTTTCCTTCCTCAAGTTTGATGTCAATAGTATTCTCAGATCCCTGATGATATCTTGTGGTAGCCGATGAAGTCGGAATCTTGCCCTCAAGAATATTCTGATGAAGTCTTTCGTATTCATATCCCCTGTGCAAGGTATAAAATGACTCATCTTAGTCAGGCGGTCAATGACTACCAAGATGGCATCATGATATCCTGATTCTGGGAGATCAATGATGAAGTCCATTGTTATTCATTCACATGGTTGGTGTGGTGCTTCATTTGTCTGCAGTAGCCCATATGGTACATGTAGTATTAATTTCAGCTTTAGAGAGGTTTAGCAATTTTTGACGTATCGTTTGATATTATCCCACATCCTGGGCCTGTAGTATTGTCTTGTCAGGAGGTCCATAGTCTTGCTTGTCCCCCTATGCCCAGCGGTTAGTGTGTTGTGGTATTGCAATTTATATTTGTAGTACTTATTTTTTCACCTTCTGGTACCCAAATCTTGCCTTGGTACCAAATATATTCATCCTTCCATAGGTATACTCCTAGGACTACTCCTTTCATCTCCTTGTCTCCTCAATCTAACGCTTCGTAGATTTCTTTTTACCTACTTGACCTCCTTGCTTGCTTCCCAGATCCCTATATCTTATTTCGCAAATTTAACCACTTCTATAGCTTCAAAGTATTATTCTGTTGGTAATAGAATCCTTTGTTTCTATTAGATCCTTTCATCCTCTATTCCATGGATGCCTTCTGCTGTTCTAGTATGATCATCGAGTTTCCCTCTTTCTTTCACTGGACGATATTGTATCTTGATATTGTACTGGCTAAGTGTTTCACTGCACCGGATGTGCTGGTTGTTCACTTCCTTTATCGTTGTGAAGGGTACCAAATGTTTATAGTTGGTAAGAATCAGTACTCTGTATCTGCTTCCTTTAGTATAACATCTCTATTCCTATAGAGCTTGGACAAATGCAAGCAGTTCCTTGTTGAGAATTTCATAATTGTATCTACCTGGTGAGATCATTTTTGACTGATACGCTACTGGTAGCCATTTTCACTCAGGTCCTTTCTGTGATAGTATGCCTAAGGATACATATTTTGATGCATCAGTTTCGCTTATGATATCTCAACTTGGATCGTAATATACCACCAGTGGTGCTGAGGTAAGACGTGTTCTGAGATCATCAAATGCATCTTTTTGTTATTTCATCAAATTCCATTTGGCTTCGTTTTTTGTGAGATCATTTAGGGGTTTCGCTATACAGCTAAGCCCTTCTATGAACTGGCAGTAAAAGTTGCAGACCCCCATAAAGCATTGTATTCCTTTTTTGGTTTCTGGTAGCTTCCATTCCCATATTTCCTCAGTTTTGACAGGATCAACACTGAGTCCATCTCTGTCAATAGTGAACTCTTAGTATTACATTTGTTCCTTGTGAAATTGACATTTGGAATGCTTCAGGGTGAGTCCTACTTTTCTTAATGCTTCTATTTGTTTCTGCATATTGGTCCGATGTTGTTCCATGTTTTCCGAATATATCATGATATCGTCTTGGTAGAGGATACAAAATAGGTACAAGTATCGACTCTGGATCCTGTTGACTCATATTTGGAATGCTGCTGGCGCATTCTTAAGTCCTAATAACATAAGAGTATATTCGTATATGTCATATTATCTCATTAATGTGGGTTTCCAAACTTCTCCATTGTAACCTACTCCAAAGTATCATAAGAATCCTAAAGGGACTCTGATGATACTACAAGGATAGGTGGAGAAGCGTCGTTGGATAGGTCTTCAAAAGAAATGGTTAAAGGTAATGGAACTAATAGAGTGACCATTAAACTTGTAGTATTAAAGATGATTGTCTGTGAGGCTTGAGAGTCCGAATCCTTAAGGGATTGCAGGCACTTTTAATACAAAAGATTATAGCTAGGAAAACTAAATAAATCCGTATACATCCTGTCCAACAGCCATGCTAACAGAGGCAGCATAACAAGGTAACCATATTCCGAAAACATAGTGTTAAAAGCGACAGGATGGACCTAACAAAACAAGAAATAGAATCCAAACAAGAAGGAACGAGAGATCGCTAATACTATACAAATCCAGTAAGTATAGCTGGAGGATAGCGATACCCAAATGGGCAGGAGCAAGGAGGGGGTAATAATAAGCGAAACAAGGAAGGAATAGCCAGTTAGGAACTCATAACCAACTAGGAAGGGACAACCATATAGTAGCGCATATCAGGTATAAACCCAAATAAGTAATGCCCAATATCAACAGAGTAGTAATAGTTGACACATAGTAGGATTCTGTTACATCCATCCTTGATTCTGATATTGTGATAAGCGTTGCAGATATCCAGTTTTGTGAAGACCTTGGCAGTCCTGAGCCTGTCTAGGTCTTCTCCAATCAGATGCAGAGGGTATCAGTGGCGTATGGAGATTCCTTAAATCATTGGTAGTCGACACATTATGTCAGTTTGTCATCCTTCCTTTTCACAAATAGGATCAGGAATCACCTTTTTGCATATGAGTTTCTAATCCAGCCTCAGTTTTTGTTGACTGTGATATATTCTCTCGGTTCTTCTAACTCCTTTTCCCCTAAAAGGTATAGCTTCCTTGATGGTACTGTCTCTCCTTTTCTGAGGTTGATTTCCAAGTCCACTTTTGGTTTGTGGAGGGGCTGCTGAGTTTCTTCTTCTTCCTTGAACATGTTCAGGTACTGGTGATATTGTCTTAAAACAATATTTCTTACTTTCTCTTTTTCTTGCCCTTTCTTTGCCTCAATGGCTAAATCAATAGTGATTTTGATTGCTTCGATCCTTCTGGGATCATTTGCCTTGTAATCCCATTTGAGGATTCCAGTGACTTAATCTGCTCAGTAGAACTTGCGGAATGACGTAGCAGAGATCTTGTTGATCTCAATTCTTTAGCACTTTGGTTTGTCCATACTTCCAAACCCTGTTTTGCACCTCATTGTTGGAAACAATTGCTCCACCCCTCTGCATTGTCCTATAACAATCTTTTTGGATATCAACTGTGATAGGTAGTCTCCCAACTTAACTGCTTATTCGTCCTTTCCTAAGTTAACGGAGACTACTTTGATTTCACCTATTTAATTAGCATCGATTACTTCCACATTGACCGTGATACAAAGATTAACTCCTAATCCACTGCATGGTGCTATCCACCCATAGGTGCCTTCAGGTAGTCATATAGCTAGTGGTGTTTTGACGATTGCTTGTTCTTTTGCTAGGATGGTAATATTCTTACTTGCATACAGGTTATGTCTTACCACCTTTACTGATCTCCAAGTAGGGATTGTTGCTGTATTGCTTAATCTTTGTATTTTGACGATCTGGGCATCCTTGGCCCAGATCTTAGAGAATTGCATAGTCAAATTAGCTCCCAGGGCTTTGGCTTCAAGGACTTGGTCCACCTCTCACTAGTTTTTCAGGAATATGGTCATACACCTCTTGCTGTCGAACGTAATCTTGTTGCTTTCCTAATAGATTTTGCCTTTGGATCTTCTCAACTATAGTTGTCCCAGTACCGCTTCATGGTTGGGCAAATCTGCAATTTGGAAGTTGGCTACTTCTCTCTGGCTGCTAATGTCCATAGGTACTACTGCTATAAGGGTAATAGGTCCCAAAGGGCTTGGCTCTCCATCTGCAAGATAGATTTCCTTTATTTCTTTTCCTTTCTTTATTTGTATGACATGGCATTGGCTAAATTCTTTTTCGATAAAGTTTTCTGTAGCGGCTAAGGCAATGATCCCATTGCTGGTGACTATCCTGTCCCTGCTATGTAGAGGCATTTTGACCTTGGCATGGTCTTAATCTTGTACCAGTATTTCCGTGTTTGTGAGTGCCATGTAGTTGTTACTGATTCCAATAGGGTTGGTTTTTGTGTCCCTCTGACTACCTCTTATGGTAGACTTTCTTCTTTTCCCGCTTCTTCAGCCATCTCGCAGGTTTCTATTTCCCTCAAGTTAATACACGCTTCCTATTCATTGTTGTTGATCTTGGTATTGAATTAACCAGAGTAGTCTTTCTTGTTCCTTGTGTTTCAACTGTTGTTGATTATATAGCCTGATTAGACACACCCAAGGCAAAGGTTGTTATTCTTCCTCATGATAAACACGGCCTGAGGGCAGTTGAGTCTTGGCAACCATCTTGAGGCATTGAGTTCCAATGGATCCTCCATACCTTCCATATTCTTGCAGGATTTGCAAGTACCCTTGATGTTTCTCGGGGTTCCTCTAGTCAAACTGCAACAGCGCTGTTGCCCAGGAAATCTTTATTCATATTGATCCAGTTTTTCTTTTCGATTCCCCACCCTCCCAGGTCATCCACCTTGGCGGCTACCATAAGGTCTGCTGCCCATACGTCCTGCAGTATCCGCTTAATACCTTTAAGGAATTGACGCCTCAGGCTGCTGTCATCTTTATTGGCTTCTGTTGCTGTCAGGTAGAAGGAGTTTCAGTATTCCATTACAGGTTCTTTTCCTTGTCGCATGGTGTCCAGTTTGGTCCATGTTGCATTTTCTGCATTCATATCACTTAACTGTTCTTTGAGTGCAGCTATTAATTCTGGGTAGGTAATCAAACTCTCTGTCCTTCTTCCTTCCGCATAATGGGTTGCCTGGCTTGCTGCCGCATCTCGGGCAGGCTTCGAACTATGTAATTGTTTCTGTATGACGGGTTTCTTGTGTTGTTTCAAAGTACAATTGCTATTGTACTAGAGGTTCATAGTTTAGTCCTTATTCCATTAAAGGTGGAAGGGTTTGCCAGCTTGATTCGGTTGTTGCTTTGTTCTCTCTGATTGTTGATCAAGGTAGGATTTCTTAGAAATATGCTATTCTGAATCCTCCAAACGGATTCTTGCCCCTCCCAGTGCTACAGCTAGTGCTGGAGTGGTCATCCTCTCTGGTTTATATATTTCTGGTTCCAGTGATGCTGTTGAAGAGGCCAGTTCTGGTGTGACTGGGCTTGTATTCCTATGGGACTTACTTCGAGCCAGGCTTGAGCTAAGTGCCTCTTTTAATGCTGGACCAGGGTTCAAAATATCGATTTTGCCTTCAGTGAAATCGATATATGGACTTGTAGGCTCCGCTGTGTTGGAGTTAGGTGTTTCTCATATAATGGAACCTAATGTTATGATCCTAGGCAGTTAGCAGGACTCCAACAGGGAACTACTAATTTGTGGAGAGAACCAGTATCACTTGATCATCCTTAATATCCTTTGATTAAACTCATGATATTATGGAGCATAGTGCTAATCTCAGCCACCAACGGAGGAGTACTATTATAATGACTAGTACTGTGTGAGGATCCACTATTGCTCTTAAGCCTGGGCCTAAATTGTGTTAATAGCCAAACCTTATAATTCCTATCGCAAGACGCCAATAGTGGGACTGGGAGGTAAGGAGGTAAAGTATTGGTATAGGAAAGAACTTTAATATTTGCAAGAAGAGTTCTAACTAAAGGCTGTTGTTATTGTCAATCATTGGATATTTGTTTAATGGTACAAAAAGAGCATTCACCACGAGGTATGGCAACAAAACACCCTCCAACTACAGTCTATCCCAACCCCCGCAGCTAAAGATAACTCTTGCCCAAATGCTGCGTAGGAAAAAACTACCTAGAATCGCAGTTCTGTAAACTACAAAGTAAATACAAGATACCGGAATATAAGATAACCAACGCGAACCACCGGGAGCAAGAACCAGTGCCAACAAAAGGAAACCAAACACCTAAGCGAGAAACCTGCTCAAACCAATTTGTGCAAGGACAGTGGCACTGTATTCCTTATCTTGCTAATCATATCAGGTATGGCCGGGGGTAGGGGCAATAAAATCCCCAGGTATGTGAGGGCGGCGGAGAACAGCCAGAGGCATAAGACAACTAATCGAAGTAGGAGGGAGCCTGTGGCAAATACAGGAGGTCACCTTGCTGCTGAAGCAAGGGGGCAGTACCGTGCCAGCCATGGGAGGGGGGGCAGTTAGGGTGCTAGCCATGATGGAGTCGGAGGAGTAGACCCAATAACCTGGGACGGAGTCGTGTGCGTCCTCATCGCGACAGTTCTCTAAGAGCTGAGAGTGGAGAACGACGACCGCTGGACTACATGCGACTGTAGGCCTGTAGAAAGCTTCCTCCTACTGGAGGCATGTCTGCGAGCCTTATAGAAAGAGAGGATGCCAACCGTGCCAAAGCTAAGCGAGCTGAGCTAGAAAGAGGAAGGTGAGGAACCATCAATCATCTAGGAACAAGCCCAAACAGGAGAGACCATCCGAAGAGATGAGATGGGAAGGGGGTAGAGGTAGCAATCACCCCCGTAGGCAAATGAGCCATTACAGGGGGAGAGAGGGAGTGTGGTAATATCGCGAGAAATACCAGTGGTGTTGAGGTTTCAAGCGCACAGAGGATAGAAGGTGCGGAGTATGATCTAGCTAAAGGCTGCCTAGGGGTCCTTATATACACACTCTTCTCTTAACCCTAACCCTGTTGACTCACACTTATGAGTCACATGTCCGCTATGACTTATACTGAGTCATATTATGAAATCCATCAGCTGACTCTCTTGAGTCTACTGCGCAACCTACCAAAACCAATCATCACTCATACAACATGTCATGTGCTCCAAAATGGTCACATTTGCTAAACCTATAACTCATACTATGAGTCATGTGCAAAACTTATTATATCATATGACTCACTAGTGTGAGTCATGCACACAATCAACCAATCACAATATAATAATATTTGCCCTAGTGTGCATCATGTGAAACTCAATGACTATTAATGAGTCAAAGTGCGAAATATCCAACCCATGTAACTCATAACTGTGAGTCATGTGAAAGACCTGCCTTGCTTAGTCACCAGTCGTGACAGAGGGGGGGTTTGGTACTCTTGTACATAGGTATGGTATATCCAATCTAGTAGCATTTACATCCTGACCTGAACTTGTTTGTTTTTAGAGTGGGCTTTCTCTCTACAGCTAGGGCAAGAGATGAGGTGGATTGTTTTTCCAAGGTACGGGATATCATGTGGGACAACTATGACAACAGCTGATATAGTAGTCTTGGTAGCTCTAATCTCAGGATTACTTTATACAAATCTAGCAGAGGAGATTAAGATGTTAGCAGCATTAGTGAATAGTTCTGAAAGGGAGAACAGATTAGATAGCCCCTCTGGGAGGTAGGCGGTAGGTGGGTCTGTATGGCTAGTTGAACCTTATTACAAATGGGACAGGAATGGCATTAAGGGTTATTTTCAACACTGCATGCTTTATTGAGCTTACAAGTAATAGCTTTATAGTAATGGAAGTACACTCTTGAATGAGTGGATGGGTCCATTGCACAGAGGGTTAGTCATTCTTTTGAGTTCACTGTTCTTGAGGAGGAGAGTGGGAACGGTCATTTTGGCTACTAAAGAATTGAGGACATGGCATCTAGAGTTGTGGCAGCCATGGGGTCGGCTTCAGTATAGCCCGCAAGCAAAGTATAGGGCACAAAGAACTATATTTTGGAAGCAATCAAAGAACAAGTCCCTTAGAATCTGAGACTGGCCTTGTTAAGACTACAACTTAGTACACAGAAGCAAGCTATATTCGATTATTTTTCCCTTTGGTTGTCGAAAGTGAAGCAGTAGCGTAAGAGACCTCACACATAATGGCAACAGGGGGGTTGCCTGTACTTCAAGCACAAAGGAGTTAGAGAGTATAACCTACTTGCCTGTATCTTGAAAATCTCCAAGGGACTCTGAATGTAACGGAATCCTACTGTAACGGAATCCTATTATGTTTCTACTATCACTACTGACTTGATGTTGGTTATTAC
>QFET01022693.1:0-15286 GCA_003316355.1 Tuber calosporum | reverse complement strand
GGGGGGGAAGGGGCTATTACATGCAGCCGAAAATTTGTCAGAACCTCAGAGTTTTACTCGAGTACGGTAGTGGCATGCAACAGCAGTCCGTTTTATAAACTTCACGTCATTGCGAGTATCATACCTGTGCTCGAGTACTACGATAGTATAGTATTCAATGTTACCCCAATATATCTGAGACCTATCTGCTAGGGGGTGAGAATAGGTACGGCGAACTCTATTTCCCACAGGCAAAAATTAGGTGAGTGACCATAGGTCAATCTTGGCTCAATTTTCGAGGTGGAAAAAAGTCTGGCGAACCCTTGGCACAATGAAACACACCAGACTCAACCCCATGATTGGCTGATTCGCCAACGAACCAATCAGAATGACTTCGCCAGACTTACTCACAACCCCCGGTACGAGTACGAGTACGATTACAGGTTTTGCGCGGGGCCGAATCAATGACTGAATCAAGCAAACCCTTAGAAAGCTATCAATCATCACCTTCAAATTTAGCTTGAACCTGAGGGGGGCGGGGTGATGGAAAAGCTCTTGAACACACCAGGCCCAATCATTACCCCCAAAAATTAATAAAGTAATTACGCACAGACAACTGGCGGTCCGAAGGCTTCTCCCCTGCCCACGTGCCTTACTCGAGCAGGGATATTTGAAACTCGGCTCGAAGCCTTGTCTACGGAAGCGCTAAGTTAGCGTCGGCAGCTAGGAAGGCATAACAACCAGGGTTCTGTGGCGACAAAAAAAGGTGGGCAGGCGAGACTCTGGCCTATCACTTGACATGCGCAGCCTGCTCGATAAATTGCGGCCCCGACTTGGACGATAACAGCATGGACGGACTCGCTGTTGCAAAACTCACAATTGAACAGCGTCCGTGGACACGACTGCCATGGTATTGCAAACCGCCAGAATTCGGTCCTTTTGATCCGAGTGGTCGTGTTCACGTTCGCAAACGTCGTTCAATCATCAGTAGACTCTGAATTGGGGGGATTATGCACTGCCTTCCTGCAGCCAACTCCACCTCAGATTTTCAGAGTGATAAGCGCATTAATGAATCGCTTGACTTGCAATCGGGAGACGCGCTTTAGTGTTTCTGCTGTGCTCTAACCCCGCTTGAGGAAGGCCCCAACTTAAATCGAATATGTCTTGAATGTGTGCTTCCCCGCACGCTTGCGAGTACCTCGTCAGAAACAACATCATGCCCGTACTAAATCGGGCCGAGCATGCAGTCTATTTCATACTCTGGCAGGTGCGAGTGAGTGCCTTCCTATCATCCCTCTAAATCTCATTATAACTTGGAAATCTTTCTCTCCTCTCCACTTGAATGAACCAGTCTGGTTATAAGTTGGGCACAGAAACTGCGCGTGTTTTCCAGATAAGAGAGAATTTGGTCCCTGAAGCTCCCAAAAATCTACCAATTCTGAGCATTGATATGCTGCTGTATTGTGGAACCCAACCCTACTACCACCATAGCAGTGGTAGCGTACACCTTTGAGGAAATCTGTACCCGAATATCAGCGAGAGTAGCGGCTACGAGTACCTGTATCCACATTATCGACAACTCTTGCTACCTGAATTGATGTTTTACAACTTGACAATGGTAGCGGTAGTTTAGCTCTTTCAGCATAAAGGAGTTTGCTTTATCGAACTGCCAACCCAAGACACCAGTACCCTAAGGGTAACCTGCCCCCTTGGTCCTTGATTCCAATCCAAGTCAACGGCGCAACCACTCTCAACATTCTTCCACACGCCTAATCATTCAACATGTTTGTCAAATGCCAGAATACTCCCCGATGGGCCCAAGTTTTGGCGCATCATGGATCCGCATGAATCTTTGTGACAGTCACTTTCGTAGCCTTGGGCACTGCTCGTTTTCGCGAGGAAAAATAGTGCCCAGCGAATATAAAAAGCCTCAATAAATGATTCAGCACATGAGCTGTTACATGAAGAAGCAGAAGAGGGGAAGCGGACGAAGAGTGTGTAAGTTTCGTGGAAAGCAGAAGCCCTATCGCATCCAGATGCTCCGGTATTTTGAACATGAAGGTGCGTTTGCGCTAAGAAAAAAGAAAGAAGGGAAAAACTAAAGAAAAAGGAAAACTCAAACAACTCAGGGTTTCGTGTCACTAGATAAGAAGCCTGAAGCAATAATGCGGGGTGGTAGTAGTCCTCGTGCTTCAAGTTTCGATTTCCTGCATCAACGTGATGCGTGACTACATCAATCAAACTAGTTCGTGAGAAATTTTCTGGTAGCTTCTCCGCAGAGAAAAACCAAGTTTTTTTTTTTTTTTTTCTTTTCCGCAAAACAATGCTCGACAGGAAGTCCATTCTCGAGCGGATTTGGTGTGATGCCCGGGGCCGGGGGGATCACCAAGAGACATCTTTCCCAATCGACTGCTCCGATTCAGCTTTTTCAAAGTGGGACCCACGCCAGGCACGGTTTATCAAAGGGGCGCTGACAATGCAACAGAAGCTTCCACTGTGCCTCAGTCGTGGCTCGGAGGTGAATTTCGAACAACAAAGTGGTGGTGGGGGTGGTGAAGTTTCAGTGTTCGAGTACGGTATTTCTCAGGGTCCAGAATCGAAAGGGCGCTAAAGGGATCGGCAAGTTTCCACAGTTAGGAGACAAATCATACAGCAGGTTGCTCTACTCGAGTATACAAGTACAAGTACGGTATGGTGCTCGGGTAGAGACGCCATGCGCACGATCGGGACGCCATTATGGGTTGGTTCTGACTGTGCTCGTACGGTACAGTGCAGTACATACGGCAACCTTGTATTCTACTTGTTTCCAGACTTTAGCGGATCCTGAACTTGTCCAAAATCGGTATCATACAACTCCAGGAATCAGCCTTGTTTAGGCCCCCATTGTGTGATGGTCACACGGCAAGAAATATGTTGGACATTCTCAACGCGGGCCAAGAGTGGGCATGCTACACTACAAGTCCTTGTGCCAGTGAAGAGAATCGAGCTTGCATTAACTTTGTGCTTTGCTTGACCAACGGCACGGTAGGACAAACCGCCCACCGGGGTTGATCGGTACTCGAACGCTTTTACAGATAGGCTGTCACTGCTCCAGTGGTGCCTGCCATAATTGAGACACTGGCATTGGGGTTCCAACAACTCTTGGGGGAGAGAGAGCCTTCAGCCTCGTCTCCCAATTTGTGTTGCACCATTGAATCCATCACTGCTCCCTCAAGGCCCCCCAAAATGTATCCGAGTATGATACCGTATTCCCTGCCTCGAGTATGTCCTACCCTCATCGAACGTACTCGAGTACACTACCGCAGCAACTTTGGCCCACCAGCGGTTGCCACAGTAGTGCTGCACGAGTATCATACCAGCCGCACCGCAGCGGAACATCCCGCTGTTCCTGGGGCGACGCCTATTCGAGAAAATTTTGGGTTCCATACCGTACCTGCACTGTGCTCGTGGGCTGTTCGAGCATGCGGTCTCAACACATTACACAGTGAGCCGTGTGTGCGCAGTGCCATATTTGCTGGAGAACAGAATAAACTATGATACATGTTCGAGAGACTCTAGCTCCCCCCGCTCCCAACACTTCGCACATTCGCACTCCACCCTATCACCGGCAAATCGAATGGACCTGTCTTTTCCCACCCTTCCGCATCACCACGAAAGCAAGCTTAATCTGTCAACTGGTAGCTCTCATACCGGATGGCGATAGCGGAATCAAGTGGAGGAAGGCTGTCGTTTTCGCTATACTTTATTGAATACCGGTATCGCCAACGTCTTCTCACTTGACAGCAAACTATAACCCGTCTGAGAGAGGCAACCGTTCTAGGCGTCCCCTTCCGTGGAGTTCGCTCCAAGTGGTATGTATACAAGTACCTGGGAGTGTGTTTTAGTACAAGGCAGGGATTATTTTGCTGGTTAGCTATCCCTGTCGTGTACGAAAAACGTATTCTAGGACATCTGTACTGTACAAAGTTCGTGTAAGGTTTTCAGTCATATCTAATACTGAGTTCCTGGGAGTGATCCTAACTGGATCAAACACAATGGGCATGAGGAATAGCTCAAGAGCTGATCAAAAAAGATCAAAGGGAAAGTGATATATTTTCAATCGCGCACGTGATGTTAAAATCGGATTCAGGGTTTTGCCATAAGTCGTACTCGGGAATTGTGTTTCAATTATGATATATTACACAAGAGCCTCATTGTGAGCCCGTATCACGTACAATCACTCGTTCACAAGGATCGCTTTCCCCAACAGGCCGAATTCACCAATTAGAGCAGGTATCCGCATACCGGGTGACATCGGTTGGATTCCCCGTAACCTCTCGAGTGGGTAGACCTCCGAACATATAGATATCGTCAAAGACGACAAATAAGCTCGATGAGCTCAAGATGCCCATCGTCATGGGGAAAACAAAAAAACGTAATGTCATTTCTTCCTCCACTCTCAGGTAGAATACACGAAACTGATATGTGAGAAGAGATCGGGGGCGGTTCATTGGGGACTCTGTTTCGACGTGAACTGGGGGTGGGACAGCTCATCGTACTATATAGTTCGCCGGTCCTTTTTTGAATGGAGATTAGGCTTGTTGTATTGGCCTATGCAACGGCACATGAAATCCGCAAATTCCAAGAGAAAGGGCCGGACAATTGAGAGAATGCAAACAAATTTTGGGGTCATTGTTTCCCCGGATATCTTAACCTATCGGAGTATTGAATCCGAGGGGGGTAGATGATATCAACTCAATGCGATGGCGCTAGCCTGGTCTGAAGACCAGTTGCGATTGCACTTGCGCTTTTTCTCCTGACCGGTGCTTCCGCGCATCAGGTAAATTAGAGAACACTGACTACGAACGGGAAATCTCAATCGATGTGTAGGGATAAGTCTCTGGAATTGATGAGTTCTATACTGTGTTCTTGGGTTGTACGATGAAGGTTTTTTTTCTTCTCTTTTTTCTTTTTTTTCTGTGCGGTGAAAATAGGGTGTGAAAAGAAATTGATCTTTACGAGTAGACCGTAACCACCCCAACTCCGTCATGGTTATCATCGCCCCCTGCGCACTAGTCCACCCGTCGCGGCAAAGGATAGAACGCACCGGGATTCATTGGAAGATCTGCATCGAGTGCTATCGGGCTTAGGAAGAAGCTTTATCCACGGTTGACGTAGTATTACTACCGGTGTGCTCCCTTGAGACTCAGTGCAGATAGTACCAATGTTGCTACAACTCAGCCAGGGTATCGAGTGCCGTGTTCCTGAGAAGCTTGGTTCCCCATTATTGCGGCTATCCTAACAGCTTCCGAATTCGAGAGAGGAGCAAAATACTCAGGCGCTGGTGTATGAGGCCCCGCACTCTTGCAGTTAACCATGAACGAAGAGTCACTTGTACTCGTATTCTGTGCATGGAATGACTGTATGATATATGAAGTGCAATGGTGGCGTGTAAGCACTGGCAAATTATGTGATTTAGGGGGGGGTTCTTTGGCGAACTCATTTCCGCTATAGGCTAAGGGACTCGAGTAAGATAATGAGAGACTGGCAGCGGTACTCGAGTACTGTCAATTAAGCAAAGGGGTGTCATGGATTCTCACTCTGGGAGCCTATCCCTAGGTCTTTGCCACGTACATGAAGGGGCAGCATCTCATTCTAGGCCATGCCAGAGGATATTAGCATGAAACGGATAGAAGCAGTATACACCACAGAAAGTACAACTGATAGCCTACCAAATCGATATAATCACAGCTTCTCAGTGGCCCTGGAGATTCCTGTATCAAGTGAGATAATCGGCAGTTCTCTGCCCTATGAGGTGACGGGCTTGTGTGAATTCTGATACCAATCCGGATATGTGGGTGGGGCTCGACTAGCCTCCAATTATGAGGTAGCGCTCTGCGTCCTTGCAGCGTGCGCAGTGATTGCATTTTCCTCTCGAGAGATGAGGGTTGGGTGTTGGTGAAGTCCGAGAATGTCCTCCTCACCCTAGAGCGCTCAAGTTCTATCAAACTCAGGCTACTAGTCGTCAACTTAAAAGCGAATCATCCCCAATGCTGCAGTTTCTTCAAAAACCCTTAGCTCCCTGACCTCTTCTAGATACTCAACAAACGCAAGGCACAATACCGGTGACCCGACTTGTGGTTAATATGCAGGATGAACAACCCCCCAGGAATCCTATAGAGCAAGAATTAGCACAGACCCATAGCAATTGTCACTATCAGTGGCTCCTTGAAGAGAAATTCAATATGATGCAATTGGGCTTTCTAACTAGGAAACAGAACCGGCATCTTGTGTTTTGGGTCGGTAAAGGTAACATTCTTGTCAAGATCGTTGCGATCCATATCTCAACAACCGTTCTCTTGAGCCTCCAGAACTGACGGGGAATTATTACAGTGTCCGAAGCAGTAAGAAATGGCCCAATTCCGCGGAATGAGCGAGATATCTGTCTCAGACCAGTGGGGAGCCCTTTACCATCGCTAGCAATTGTCTCCGGCTGGACGGAGACCTATGAGAAAATGGTATCGGATACCCGTTTCTGGATAAGATCAGGGAATGGTAGTATCAGAAAGGTCTTCTTGCTAAAGTGGTCAAAGACCCCTTTAGACGAGGTTGGATGTGATTTGGAGGTTTATGAGTGGGACAAATCTACCAAGAAAGAGCGCTTTTCACAGCATGAGGTCGGTAACGTGTTTTAATGGCCGGTATACTTGTTAGCGCTGGAACTTGGCTAATTGGTAAAACAAGATTGTGCTCCCAGAGAAAGAGGATCAAGACGAATTGCAGGTAGTCAGGGTGCTGTTCAGTGAAATCTTTGGGAATAAATTCCCTGACACCGACCCCAACTCCAGTTATATTTTCTCACTGGGTCGATTACGCAGAATCGCTAAGCAAGCGATTGAGGAGGACGGCTATGGATTGGGGACAGCGGCATCCGGTCGGGGCACAGTAGAAGGAGTAGCATTGGGCGGGGCTTATGGTTCAATCCTCCAAGAGCTTCCTCCAAATCCCATAAGTGTTGGAACAGACCCTGCAGAGCTAAGCGAGGCACGGGAGCTCCCGGCGCCCACTGCTCTGCCAGCCCCGAGCGTGGACAACCTGAAAAATGGCGGGGACGCCCCATCCGGGAACGACAACGGCCAAGGTGCTCCACCCCCCGATAGGGAGCATCTGGATGCTTCCCAAACCCCGGAATCTCTGGGAAATACCGGTACTTCGACCGGTGTTCCCCTAGAACGTCAGGAAAACCCTAATTGTGCCAACCTCTTACACTTCCCCGACCCCGGCCTGGGTGCCGCTCCCCATATTGCTACCAGTCTTACGCCAGATGACCCAAACGAACCTACCGATGCCGAGAGTCATGGGTGCAGTTCACCGTTCTCTGACCCATCCCTTGAGCTACCTGAGCCTACAAGCGAGGTCCCCAACCCATTTGGCCTAGAATCCCTGGACTCAGAAGGATGCCGGACAGGTCAACTGGGAGTGTTAAGCCCCCCACCAGACGATGATGGGCTCCCCATCTCTTCTCTAGCGGATACAGAGTTACCTGTACACCCCAAGGGCTCTAAGGAGGACTCGCCAAGTGAGTAAAGTTTCAGTGTTCTTGTGAGTTTTGCGCGGGCTAACGTGTACCTTTGGCAAAGATCCGCGGGACCTGGTTGATCAAGCTTACCATCCTGGGGTTGATGCTGGGGATGCGGCTGGGGGTGGGGCCCCTGAGCGAGTTTTAGAGAAGAGCGTCCCTTCAGAGTTACTAGAAAGTGGTCCAACCCCTTCTGTGACCCATGTCCCCGATCATACGGATAACGCAGGCGTTAACCCGGAATCGGGTCCATCTATCGGGGGCGATGGGATACCGATTATTGCAGGCCCGGCCCCGGAAACGCCAGGAGGGGAGGTGCCAGCAGACACTCACCAGACCGTCGGATCAGTTGGGCAGAGGAGTGATATCTCACTAGGATCTACTGGGGAAGACACTTGCTCACCGGGTGGTAATAATAGCGAAACACAAGCAGAGGTGGAAGGTGTTGAAAAGGTTGGCCCGGAACCCAGCGACTCGGGAGACTCCGATTCCTGTACTCCGATTCCCCAGACACAAAACTCCGAAAATGCAAGCAACAATTCCTCGCCCAGCAGCGCACATATGGTGCTGGAGCGACCCGTTGTTGACGCTTGTGTTACCTTGCCCGATGCGCCAAATGCCGAGATGATCTCTGAGAACACACACCAGGGATTGGATGCAACGAAGGATATCCCAGATGAAAGGGAGCCCGGGAGTATTGCGGGTTCTCCTGGAAAGACTGAACTTTCTCTTCATGACTCCAAGCCCACCTGTGTTGACCCCGTCGATAGTCCTGGACTTCGGGATGGGGGAAAGGGGAGTGGTATAGATTCTGAACTTCTGGAGCGGGGAACCACGTCGCCAAGGCCATCAGATGATCCGCACACCCCTAAGACTCCCGAGGGCACTGGAGCTGCTGAAGAAGGCGGTTCTGTTCACCATTTCGAGGCCGATCCTAGAATCTTAGAGAAATCGAGCCCACTACTTAAATTCTCACAAGTCTCAGATGTATCGGATAGCCCGTACATCTCAGACTTCTCAGGCACAGAGGCTGGGAAGGATACCAATACCTCGGAGGAAATCGATCCCAGCATTGATCCTAGGATCGATTCAGAGTCTCATGATCTCAAGGAAGCTAACCCGTTGTTGGATATAGACAACTTAGAAGCTTTGAAAGATCATGGCGCCGCTGGGGATGTTGATCCTACCGATACTCCTAAGAACCGTTATGAGCCCTCTGAGGAGAATATCGGTTCCTTTGAATCGTCCCCGAACCCCCCACAGCATTCGGATCTTTTGGAGGCTACTGCGGGTATTGAACCCGACCAAGAAAACGATCAGGTAAACAGCCTAAATGCCGATTCTGAATCTCTACTAGACGAAAGGCTCCAGCCAATCCAGCGAACAGACTCGGATGCCCTGGAGGCCGCCGACGTGTCTAGCAGTATTGAGGACCTAGATTCCATCAGCAATCCTAATACTGACCCTCAATCTCCGGAGGGGGCGAATGCGCATTGGGCTCGGTCAGTGGATATAGGGGACCCTGAGGCCCTCGGAAATGCTGAGAATACCGTTGATGCTAGCGATCCGGAGGCCGGTTTTAAACCCACCGAAGAGACAAGTCCGGCGCCGGGATCACCACAACCGTCAGATGTCTCGAATGTGGCCCAGGCTGGTGATTCTGCTCAACAAATTCTCGAAACTGATACAACAATCTCCTTACAGGATTCACTTACCCCAGTAGTTGAGAATGTTGTTCAGGATGAAGCGTCAGCGCTAGTCAATGGAGTCACGGATGATGCTATTGTTGGTGGGGTCTCTTTATTGGAGGATGCGGTATCACCGAAGCTACCTCCGGGCTCCGCGACCGAGGATACATTCCAAGATGCTGCGTTAGAAGGTGGTTGTGTTTTAAAAGATACCAGAAATCCTGAGGCTGCGGGCCCAGAGGTAGTCGAGGACGTGCTCGTGGATACCAAGGAGGAATTCAGAGTTCCTGGGTTACAACGAAGGGAAGAAACCAAGGACTCGGATCCCGAGAGCCTCCTGGTTGCCGGGCTCCAAACTGGGGGTGTCTCCTTACCCGATCCTTTAGGGCTTACTACGAGTGATGATCGAAGTATTTATTCCAGCAATAGTACTAGGGTGTTTGTTGCTGCAGAAGGACTTGAGAGCACTCCGGGGACCCCTTCCACTGTTAGTGTCACTACGCCTCTTAGCGAGGGGGATTCCAGAGAATTTTTCGATACACGTTCTGACGCCTCCGAAAACAATCCTGATTCAACTGAAATTCCCCAAGTTCTAGGTAATGAAGGTTGGACCACGTTATCAGAATCATTGGATACGCCTCATAGCCATCAGGTGGGTCCTCTCAAGAGCCCTAAAATCGCCACTCCTTTCCAGTCAACCTCTGTCGAAATAGATGGAAACCTTGATCTGAGCGGGACCGCGGGCAAGAAAGGAGAACCTACTCGCCCCCAGTTGCATCTGGCAACCGTGGAATCAGATGTGGATTCACAAAGAGGCACTCAGGATGTTGATGAAGCAGAACCACAGAACATGGAGATGGGATCCGTAGGATTTTTTACAGCCGCAGCTCTCCCGCCGACTCCACCTTATGATCGGGTACCTGAGTACTCAGAATGTGGGCAGGCTGTGGTGCTGGGTCCCTCAGGACAAAAGCCTGATGAATGTGCGCCGGCCAGAAATCCCAAATCTCATGAAGAGGAGGGTAATCTGCAATCAAAGGTAAATCGTGTGCTCTCGGTACCCGACCAAGTGATAATAAAGTGCTGACCTTGATAGGTTGATGTTCGGTCCGGCAGGAGGTTTTCCGTCTTAGGTGCGATCTCGTCGTTTTTGGGAAAACCAGTATCTCTAAAGCCCCCCTCAACACCCTCACAGGCTAGTAATGCCAAAGCACACGGAGCTGCGGGTACCGTCCTTACTCCACAGGGGTCCCCCGCAGCCAGAACATCCAGCTCTCGGCGGTCGAGGAATCAGAATGAGAGAAAGGTTTCCTGGGACGATATAGTAAATGAGAAAAAGAGGGGGAGATCGGGGAGTTCGAGTAGTCTTGAGGAAAGCTCGCCAGGTAGGGCACGCCTGTTTTGGCTGACTGGAAGTTACCGAAAGTGTAAATGCTGACAGTTTGAAGACCAACTATTCCCGCCACCCGTTAGAGCTGGAGGAAGTCCTGCTGCTGGCGAAGGCCCATACGCAGGAGATCCTCTTGGTATTGGTGTCCAACTCGGGGGTAATGTGGTTTCATTAATGTCTACTGAGGTTCATACCAGTGAACATTCGACATTATGCGGAAGCGTTATTGGAGCAGAAGCAAACCCACTAACCAGAACCAGCCCTGCATCAGAGCGCTATGAAGAACCTCTGTTTACAGACGCTAGAGAAGCGATGGTCCAAACTGCAGCGGCCAGTTATTGCAGGCGGGCATCCGATGAAACCGAAGATAGGGAATCTTTGGTAGCTTCTCCCCGCCCCAGGGCTAGGGCGGCCAATCAAGCCACAACAGCATCTCCTATAAAATCGCCATTCTTCACAAGCCTCTTCCCATGTAAGTAAACGCTAGTTATACCACCGTTTCTTTTACTACTGATGGCACACTGACGCGGTTATTTGGCGAATAGGGCCTGATACTCAAAGAATACCCTTCTCTGCGCTCAGTACCGCGCAGCGGGAAGCCCCAACTCCGGCTATTGGGCCACTTGGCGAATACAGCAACACGAGATCTCCCGCCCCTCGTGTTGGAGCGGAGTCACCATACCTGTCGGGGCAGGCCTCCTGCTTTCGTGCGCTAGGTTCCGCGAGAGGCCCTGGCCCCGCTCCCCCCACAAACGGGAGCTCAGACCCAAATGCTTTTGGGAGCGCAAGGTGTGTACACAATGTAAGTCTCACTGAGGATATTCATCCGGCGGGTGGCAGGTTTGCTCCACCGCCTGGCATACCTAGTGCTTCTATGCGAGGAACGCAGAGCAAAAGGTATCAGAGTGTGATACAGGAAGAGCGGGAGGAATTTGCCCATAGTTTTATGGACGAGCCGGGTCGCATAAGGTACTACCACCTCTTAGAAATTGCAATATTCTTGGTGCTAACAGCAACACGTTCTGGCTTAACTAGTCCTGAACAGTTCTCACGGCTCGAACTTCTTATCAAAAGGTTTGCTATAGAGCATTTTAGCCAGCTTCCCGTGAGTTTGAGGGTGGTGGGTTACCTTAGATCTTTAGCAGGTGCAACTTACTAAATGTTTATAGTTTGAGTCTGCCGCCTCTCTCGATAGATCGCTATTCCCACCCGAGTTTCTTTGCACATCTTCGCTAGGGAAAAGACTACGTATAGCAGCCGTTCAGAACATAGTCTGCCGCCATCTTGTCAACAACATCTTCTCGGCCACTGTCCCTAGCTTCTGTTTCAATATGGAAGTCATAGCAGGAGAATTGATGAAATTGGATCCATTGAAACAAGCACTCTGGCAAGTCCTAACTGTTGAAGCTCTGGAAGGCTTGCCACAATACGAGGTGGCAGCCGCAAAACTGCGACAGAAGACTGTCAATGAAATCCTCATCAGCATCGGGGCCATATCAGCCTCGCCAACAGCTTCTCTTACAGAGTCCCTTCAGAATCTCGTAAAGTCTGCTCAAGAGGCTTGGGAGCCGACATTTAAGTCCAAAGCTCAAACGATCCCGGAGGTTGATGTTGAAAACGGAACGGCGAATTTCAAAATGGACCCCGAAGACTCCCTAGTAAGGCAGTCATCTGTGCTGCTGGCGGAAAGTATCACTCGCCCAGTTCTATGTCTATTCCCAGCTATTTACCAAATCGTCGACGGACACAATACTCTCGTAGTACCAGGAAGAGCGCTCTTCTCAGACTTCTGCCATTCCGCTGAAATGGAACTGCAAGCCATACTGGAGACATGGACTTTAGGCCAGAGAGATGCCCGCCGCGCCTCATTCATGAGACCGCCGTTCGTCCCCCATAACACACCTCCCGCATCACCAGAATCAATACAGTCGGGAAGATGGAGCACAAGGCGCACGTCTCACGTGTACTCAGGGCACAACCTGTGGTGCTCGCACCCTAATGATATTGAAGATGTAACGATAGACTTCTGGGACGTTTCAAGGCGTCTGAAGGAGTACGGCCAAGAGGCCCTGAGCCACGAGAGAAGTACGGGATCGGAAACCTTTTCTGAAAGCCGCAGCCCATACGTTGGGCGAGGCCAATATTTTACCAGTCCCAGGAGGGAGTCCGTGCATGGCAGGCGGGAGTCGGTTTACGAGAGGAGGGAGCCCGTGGGTGGGAGGAGGGAGTCATTTTATGGTTGGAGGCGGGAATCACTTAGGGGGAGTATAGATCACGGGTGGTGGTGATTTGTTTCTGGCGTATGCACTTGGTCGTCAGAGAAAGTTCCTTTTCCCGTTTACCCTGGGTATTTTCTATTTTGTCTTATTTTCAATTTTTTATTGTTTTTTTATTTTTTGCTACCAGCCTGCAGGACACGCGCTGCGTTTTCCCCCTTGCGATTTGTTTAGCGTGTTGTTTCGGGGATTGGGCGTTTTTCAGAGTGTGGTATTTAGGATAGACTACAGTGTTGGCTGATTATAATATATGCACGGGTTTTTTCGGAACAAGTTCACTTGCATGATATGGCATAATACAATAATTGCAGCTCGACCCCCCCCCCGACCGGCTCATAACTTAGCACGCACATCCATGATGTCAAAATCGACACGCCAATTGTTAAACTTGAACTCCTCATGTAGGGTAGCCTAGCTTGATTACAGCGCCACGGTATAGTCAGTTATATTTATGTTGTAGTATGTTCTCTGTGCCAAAGCTTGGGGTTTCGGATCCGGCCTATGATACATAGAATAAGCGATTTTTCTGACTAGGCTTTTGACCTTCCTTTTTGGGGAGGTTGTTGTGGGTAAAATACCAGACCCGATCTCATGATCCGTCAGTGTTGGACTTTGGAGCTTGATAGGCTCAAGGAAACCGTATGGTAAGATGAAGACATGTGGGCTGGCATCCAACTATCATGAAAATAGCATCCTCCATAGCTAGCATTCTTGTCTCTTCCACTATGTAAAGTAAAGACTTCCTCCTACCACTGACCCCCCTTTCCCTGATTGGTAGAATCTTGAAAGAATCCAGATGTGGTAATTGGCAAATTGCGGTTGGGATTATACTGCCTCTCTTTGTTACCTGTTCAGAGAGTTGGTTGCAAAATGTCATAGAGAGTATTCTACCTGGGTTGATTTCAAAACTGTTTTTAAAGGTGCCTAGTATCTTAATCATGAATTATTGGTTGCTAGTTTGCCTGTATGTAATGCAATCTTTAGCCAAGGTGTTGGGGAAATTAGCATAAACATTTTTGAAATTGTTTTATTGGATTATTTATAGGTGAGATGACTAGTGGTACTGAAGAGCATTGATCAGTATAGGGGATACAATCTTTTTGGGTGATTGATGAAGTGCCAGTGTGTTTTCTTATTGCTTTCTCCTGGTCCCGTATTGGGTTAATTGTATCTTCAGATAGAAGGAGTTTTGTATAGAGAAGGGTATATGGTTGGTTTCTTACAATGAGAACTTGGATAATCTGTCTTTTTCCAGTAGCCAGCGGTTGAGGTTTCTGACACTAATGGCTAGCTCCCCTCCTATTTCGATATTGCTAATAGTCAGGAAAAACAAGTATAATGCAGCAAGATTTTTTTTTTCTGTTTTTTTTTTTTTCCTTTTCACAATTAGTTTGTCCTTACCCCAATAATCTCAGATTAAATTGACAAATAAGGCACTCAATACCAGGTAAACTCAACAAAATATACATGTCCTGTAATTGAATATAATAATAACCAAATATATATGGTCACTACTAGTATCCTCAATATGTTCAGTAGCGGTATATAAATTACAACTTTGGTATAGGGTAGTGTCATTTTCTACCTTGTAACCATCTTCCAAGCACTGAGTTGTTCGAAAGCTGCTTGTAACCTAAGCTATAGCAGATTCTGGTTCAAGCAGGTATAGGGCCTGCAATAGATAAAGTGGAGGTTGAAGATATTTGAGATGTTCAGCACTTGGATTCCTTTCAGGATCTGAAAATAGTTATTGCAATTATGGTAGAATAATACCACCTATATTGCCAAGTATCTTAACAGTCTTTTTGCTCTCTCTTTCAGCTTTCATGTCATATTGCCATATTAGTTGAATATATTCTTAACATGACTGGAAACCACTTGGATATTTCTCTGAGCCTGTTTAACAGCGACCATAGTTTCATTTTCTTCTTTCTCCTTCTTTTCACAGCCTGTACTTTCAACCATAAATACTGTACTATTCTATATTACTGATCAAGTATTTATTTGTATATCAGTTCCTCTCAAAATCATAATTAGCTGTATTGGTAAAGTATCAATTGAAGTTTTTACTTAGTTTGATGAACTTGAATTGCTTCAGTCTACCTCTTAAACCTGATTTGAGATACAAGACTTGGTTCATCTACTCCTTCCACTAATTATTGAATACCTTCTGGGAATTCAAAATAGATACTGGCAATTGAGTCACTCCAAACTCTACTTTTTTCTTAATATGTACGTAGTTTATATTAGTTTCAATATTGTTGAGTAGCCTGGGACTGTTCAGTAGCACTATCTCAAGTTGGCTAATTGTTATAAAATGATATTTTTTCAGTGCTGCTGTAACGGAATCCTATTATGTTTCTACTATTACTACTGACTTGATGTTGGTTATTAC
>QFET01022675.1:0-15936 GCA_003316355.1 Tuber calosporum | reverse complement strand
GGGGGGGCGGAGGCATACAGCCAGCAGCAGATACCTCAAAAAATCTCAAGGCATAAAATGACATCAACCACTCAAATTTGAGTACCGCATCATACATAGCTACTCCATCTCATCCTCCCCGATGCACGATATTGCTCAGAACGGAACCATTGGTAAAGGACACTTAACTACAAAAGAAGTAATCACAGACTCTCACTCGCCTACAAGTACTTTATCAAGCAGCTTGCTGGAAATGTTATTCCAATATTATGATGGAAAGTACAGTATGAGTGAATCCGGTTACTCTCTGTCATGCTGACTTCATCAAGAACTGTGTGCAGGAGAGTCATGTCAATGTGGATAGACGACTTATTGGTACAAGACCGTCTTTGGCACTTGTATCAATCACTGCCTGTCTTTCCACTTTACCATGTCCCAACGCCACTCCCTGTGATAGACCTACGGCGTACTCTACTCCTAGCCTCTATGGGGCGAAGTATTAACCTTAATAGCATAGTTTCACTTTCCCAATCGTAGTTCCGCCTATGCAGCGGTCTGGTATACCGGGCCGTCCACTCCCCCAATTACCAGGATGTAACGCGAATGTCCCCAGTTTTCCTCTCTATGATACAACAAACCCCGTTACTTCCCCACCACCCCCACCACCATATCCGCACTGACAGACACGTACTGTATGGAAGCAACGGCCTAGCCATCAAGGACTCTCGGCTCAACTACCCGTTATTTACCTCTGCAGAGAAATTGCGAGTCGTAACAGCAGTGAGATGAGGCTGGCAATCGAGCAGTTCAATGCTGACGGTGAAAAAAAGACTGTAGGATTGGTCGGCTTATTTGAATGAGCAAACCCGTGTGGGCTTGGATACACTTCATGAAAGCTCCAGCTGAGTGCAAGAACCCGATACCAATAGGCTCAATCGCCCACGGAACCAAGATATAGTTGTTTTTGGGAGACACCACCAGGTTAGGGCGCTATAATGCCGGATGAGGTCGGGGTTCCACCAGAGCGACTGAAGCGCGATATGAGGGTTAACTTGTGCAGTTACCTGAGATTGGAAGTATAATCAATTCCCATAGTAAAAACAATGTTCAAGGGCCACACTGGGACTGATTTTGCGCAAGTCTCGAGAACAGTAAGAATCGCATTTAGAGAAACCCGCTAGATATAATCCAGACGATAAGATAACGGTTCCATTCAATCGTCATCGATCCTTATATAAAAATAAATGAATAAATACAGAGCTTTTAACCCGAACCCAACATACACCGTAAAACCCAAACGAAAATGCCATGGAGAAAGATGATAAACGCAGTCTACGAATATAGCTTCTTGTTGAAATCGTGTAATCCATGAACATTTCCTTCGGCTTGAGCGGAGACAGTTCTGATTTCAAAGCGGACAATACCGTCTCTGACGCCCTGTTGAAGCTCGGAAACACTCTGAGCCCCAATGTCTTGGAAAGAGTGCTGAAGGCCAGCCTGTAGGTATGGGACAAACTTTGTTACCGAGCCACGGTCCAAAACAGATCCACTATAGTCAGTTAGCTATAATCCGGCATCAACAACGGAAAAACTTCACCACGTACCTTACTCCTTGAGCAACCCTGATTTTGTCACCCTCAGAGAAATATCTTCCAGTGGCGGCATTATCCCCAGTCTTCATACTCTCCATCGCGTCAATACTGCCCATTCCACGGTAGGCTTTGACAAGCTTTCCCTCAGAGCTCAGGAAGTACTTGCCAGGTGACTCAGTTGTTCCAGCCAAGAGACCGCCCATCATGACGGTGCTAGCGCCAAGAGCGAGGCCTTTTACTATATGACCAACGTTCTGAATGCCTCCGTCTGCTATGCAAGGAACACCAAAACGGCTGGCAAATTCACAAATGCTATAAACAGCAGCTGCCTGGGGGCGCCCAACTGCCATGACCTCCTGAGTAATACAGGCTGACCCAGATCCCATACCAATACGAAGGCCATCGGCACCTGCAGCAATCAAGTTTGCAGCCTGCTCTCTAGCAACAACGTTTCCGGCAATGACATCAATGTTGGGGAACTCCTTTTTGATCCACTTGATCATCGAAATCTGGTACATGCTGTTACCCTGGGAGCTATCCAAGACTACAATGTCCAAGCCAGCCTCGGCAAGCTTTCTCAATCTAGCCTTGTCGTCCTCGCGGGTGCCGATGGCCGCAGCACATAGCAATTGCTTGCTATAAGGACGCTTGGAGGCGAGAGGAAAGTGAAGGTTCTTCATCAGATCGGAGCGGGAGAGGAGTGCGGTGAGATTACCGGCCTTGTCAACGATTGGGAGCTTTCCCTTCTTTGAAGAGCGAAGGATTCCGTTGGCTTCGGACAAGTTAATCCCTTCCGGAGCGGTAAGTAGCTCGGTGGTCATGACCTCCGAAAGAGTGGCAGTGTTATCCTTGTGGAATTGAATATCACGCATGGTGACGATACCGATAAGCTTCGAGTAGAGATAACCATCCTCTAAAGTAGGCCTGGTATTAGCAATAAATCCCGCATTTTAAAAGTCGATGGGCAAGGACAAAAACATTGTACGGCAGATATCAGATAATTTCAGTTCTCCACACGAGATGTACGTCGATACGGTTGAACGAAAGTCACGATAGATTTTTAATCATCATATGAAGCCTGTTTGAAAGCAATTGATGGAGAAAGTTGGGTTCCTTACCAGTAATAGGAATTCCAGCAAACCCTTGCTTCTGTTTAACTGCTCTAACATCTCCGACAGTGTTCTTGGGACTCATGACAACGGGGTCCAAAATAAACCCGTTCTCATACTTTTTGACCTTTCTCACCATCTCGGCTTGGTCTTCAGCAGTGCAATTGTGGTGAATGACACCGACACCACCAAGGAGTGCCATGAAAATAGCCATCTGTTCCTCAGTTACAGTGTCCATTGGGGAAGAAACTAATGGGAGCTTAAGCGAAATCCGCTTAGTTATTTTTGAATCGAGAGTCACATCGGATGCGGGAAATCCAATATAACCCGGAAGGATGAGAAAATCGTTGTATCTATCCTCATAAAAAGACATCGATCGAATCAGAGCGCATTCACTCAACAGACGGAGGCAACAGGAACGGGACAGGAGATACGGAACTTACGTTAAACCTCCACGCTTGGAGGCATCAAGGAGAGAACGGACATCTAAGCCATCTCTCTCATATTCCTTCTCTAGAACGCTCAGAGCGGTTGAGCAGTCAAGAGTTTCAATGTTTGCTGCCGCAGAGGACATTTTAATGGAACAGTGAGGAGCGGTTGTAAGATAACTTAGAGGAATATAGTTACTTGCAATCAATCGAGGGCGAGGAAGAAAAGGAAGTTGATTGAACAAGGGGTACCGGCATAGCAAGTCCAAGAGAAAGAGGAAAAAAAAGGAAGAGAAAAGAGGGAAGAAAAGGAAGACTCAAGTTAGGGTTAGGGGGGATATTGGGGAAGGGGAAGGTAAAAATATTATTAGCGATGAGCAAGATCGGTTGCTCTCGCTGCGGTTGTGGGGCAATTCTGGACTGCGTGGGATAGGGAAGGTTAGACTTCGCCAATTCATCTGATAACGCTCAGGATAATCTTTTTTTTTTTTTTGAATGGTTATGTGATGCCATGAGCAGACTAACTTACGAGTATCACACCAAAATATAGTACCACAAAGCAGTGCCCGGCACTTATGTAAGCAACAAGAAATGATTTTCGAAGGCCATACAAGCGATGAGATGATGCTTTTGGGCTGTTCCTGGCGAGCCCTGCTGCCTGTTTCAAAATTTGGTTGGCAGCTCAGCTCGACATGGTTCACGCTAGCAACCAACCCTACACCTAATAAGGAAGATTGTTTACCAGGACCTGCTAGACACAACACTTCGCATTGCCTGCATAAAACTTGCATTCTAAGCGACTTGCATTGCAAGACAACTGGACCTTCTCTTGCCAATTGTACCCTGCAGAATCTTCCCTCTTCTCTCCTCTTCCTTCATATCATACATAGCCTAACCAAAAGCCTCTATGGTTCTCTCTCTCCTGTCCCATCTCCCTCAGCGCTCGCCCCCGCTCTGAGCTGGTTTGTCGGTCTCTTTTCTACGCAGAGGCACCGTAAGTCCCTTTTCCGTATTTTTGTGCCTAGATGCGCACTGGCCACCTTTATTATTTGTTTACTGCCAGGACCTTTATCGGCTTGCTCTAATACCTGCCATACAGAGCCCCAAACTACGCCAACACTTTCCTCCCACCATTATCATCATCGTCACCTTGCTCTTTGTTCCCCTCCCCCTCATTTTCCTCTCTTTATCGCTGTGCTCTCATACCCTCATACCTTCAGTGCAAGCTATTATTTTGTGTTATTCATTCTTTTTGCAATGTCTCTATACGCAAACTCTTCACCACACAGACGACAGCCATCAAACGCTTCAACCATATCCGTTACATCGACAGCTTTCTCTTTTCCCTCTTCCCGCTCGACAACTGTTAGCTCAACAACATCAAACTCCTCCCGGTTCGGCTCAGTCGAGGCCCGGGAGGGTTCTACAAAACACAAACACACAATGTCCCTTGGTGCCAGTATGTCACCTATGGTTTCCACATACACCACAAACTCTATTCCGACAACACCTCCAAGACCCCCCTCCGGAACAACAAGCCTCTCCTCTTTGGGGTCACGCCACACTCGTGGTAATAGCCACCCTCCACCCAGTGTCCCTGGATCACCACAAAGCAATGCCACAGGCTCACCGAGATCATTACAACGACCTCTACCGACACCAACACCTTATAATTCCTCCTTTCGACAATCTGTAATTTCCGGCACTACCTCTCTCAAAGAAAGCGACATCGACTCACTACGTAATAGCAGTGTCTCTCACTTTCGCACTTTATCCCGAATAAAGAATGAAGGCGCCAATGAGGAATTTGCCATCGATGCAGGGCAGGACGTAACGGGGATGTATGGTCGGAAGCGACTACAGAGAGCAAATACCGACAACCTGACCAGTTGGGAGAGAATGAATTGGATGGACAAGCGGCGGCAGTATATCCAAGCTTATGAGTACTTGTGCCATATCGGCGAAGCCAAAGAGTAAGCCCCATAAAAAATTTAGCATGCGTGCTTAGCTTACCTGGTTTTCGAACAGATGGTTGGAAAACTGCATTGGCGAACCAATCCCCCCAGTTGTCGAGCTGGAAGAGGCATTGAGGGATGGCGTGACCCTCGCAAAGTTAGTACGGGTATTTGCGCCTGAATTAGTACCCAGAATATTTGAAGCAAAAAAGCTACAATTTCGCCATTCAGACAACATAGACCGCTTCTTCAAATTCCTCAAGAGAGTCGAGCTTCCAGAAGTATTGCCCCCCCTCTTTCCTCGCAGCTACACTTAGGATCACCGGCTAATTGCATCATAGATCTTTATATTCGAACTCACTGATCTTTACAATAAAAAGAACATTCCCAAAGTGATTTACTGCCTACATGCGCTCTCCTATCTCCTTATCCGCCTTGGTCTTACAGATAATTCTATTGGTAATCTTGTTGGGAAACTTGAATTCACGGAAGCCGAAATTCAAAATACCCAGCGTGGTCTCGATATTGCTGGCGTCAGTTTACCCTCTTTCCGAGGCGTAAACAAACATTTTGGCGATGTAGAACCGGAACCGGAACCGGTAGAATCAGAAGAGGATAAAATCGAAAGGGAACTGAAAGAGCTAGAGCCAGACATAATCGAGCTTCAAAGAATGTGCAGAGGGTTTTTGGTCCGCAATAGATTGGGCCAACATATGGAACTCCTTTGGGATTCGGAAGATTCTCTCACACAGTTGCAGGCTCTTGTCAGAGGAATGTTTGCCCGGATTGCATTTGGGTACAAGGCAGATATGGCTAAATGGGCCAAGGACGTTCAGGCACAGACCAGAGGTTATCTCATTCGGCAAGCTATATTACGCCAGCTACGACACTTTACAAGCCATGAGAGATTGATTATACGACTTCAGGCCCGATATCGAGGAAGAAAATTGAGGGAGAAATTCAGGAAACAGAGGATGGAGCTGGAACTAGCAATGATTAGAATTGTAGAGCTACAAGCCGCAGCGAGGGGTATGCTCTTGAGAGCGAAACTTGGTGCTCAAATGGGCGATGTGTATGAGAGTGAGGATAATGTCGTGGATCTCCAAGCAAGAGCCAGGGGCGCTTTGTTACGAATGAGCCTCGCGGCCAAGATGGACGATGTCTTCGAAAGCGAACAAGGAATCGCCTACGTACAATCTGCGATCCGTGGAGTGTTGGCGCGGAGAAAGAAGGACCGCCTACTTAACAACTTGAGTGATTCCGAGAGAGAAGTTACAGCATTGCAAGGGGCCATCCGAGGAAAATTGGTGCGGAAAGCGATTTCAAAGGACGTCGAAAACCTAGGGAAAGCCGACGATTCTCTCATTAGAGTGATGGCCAGTGCCCGAGGCATGTTAGTGAGGAAAGCCATCCAGAAAGACCTCGCAGCATTAAAGGAAGCAGAGATCACGACTTTGTCACTACAAGCCGCCGCTCGGGGTGCATTAGTCAGGAAAAGCATGGAGAAAGACCAAGGAACCCTCCAAGCCGAGGACGGTGTCCTTCCATACCTTCAGGCAGCAATTAGAGGCTATATGGTTCGTCAGAATTTCGGCGCAGACAAGGCAGCCCTTGAAGCCAACACGGAACTGTGGACTAGACTACAGGCTATCGGAAGAGCAAATCTCGTCAGAGGGGAATATCGGCGGAAGCTAGAGTGGCTTGAGGAGGCTATTGATGAGGTGATAGAACTCCAAGCCCATATCCGAGGTGCCCTGGCCAGGAGCGCCTTTGACGCCACACTGGATGAGCTAGATGTCCAAGTCGGAGAGGTGGTTGATTTACAATCGAGAGCTCGGGGTACCCTCCAACGCTGGGCTGTCTCGGATATTCTAGACGCCCTCGATAGTGAGGTTGGCTGTATCACTAATACCCAAGCACAAGCTCGTGGGTTCCTACTCCGCCAACGGCAAGAGCGATTCCTGGATGAGCTATTTTCTGAAATGGATTCAATCATCGAAACACAAGCTGCAATCCGGGGTGCTCTAGTCAGAAGCTATGTAGAGGATATCATTCTAGCAGTTCAAGACGAAGAGGATGCCATTGTTGAACTTCAGGCTGCAGCACGAGGCTTTTTACAAAGGAAAGCATTTTTCGGGAGACTGAAGCATTTTAAGGAGAATATGGAAAAGGTTGTGAAGATTCAGAGTTTCGTTCGAGCAAAGCAGCAAGGGGAGGCCTATAAATCACTGAGTAAGTACCTTCCGCTACCCCAATCGTGCATACACTCATACTCATCCATCTCCAGTGGGGGGTAAGAATCCACCAGTCGGAACCGTGAAGAACTTTGTCCACCTTCTCAATGATAGCGATTTTGATTTTGATGAAGAAATCGAATTTGAAACGCTTCGAAAGAATGTTGTTCAGCACGTCCGAGCCAACGAGCTAGCCGAAGCCTACGTTAGTCAGCTTGACATCAAAATTGCCTTGCTTGTAAAGAATAAGATCACCCTAGACGAGATCATCAAGCACCAAAAGCGATTTACCGGCCATGTTGGAAATCTACTCAGCAATACGGCAATAGCTAGCTCCGATCCCTTTGACCTCAAGGCCCTCAACAACAATTCTCGTAAGAGGCTTGAGCGTTACCAACAAATGTTTTTCGCCCTTCAGACTCAGCCATCATACCTCACCAGATTATTCAAACGAGTTCGAGAGCAAAACACGCCTGATCAGGAGCTAAAGAAAATGGAAAATTTAGTGATGGGGATTTTCGGATACGCTCAGAAAAGGCGTGAGGAGTACTACCTACTAAAGCTGATTGCAGAGAGTATCAAAGAGGAAGTAGACAATTGCAGCCGTCCGGAAGAGTACCTGAGAGTCAATTTCTTTTGGATGAAACTAGCCATGAATTACATTAGATCACCAAGAGATAGAAAGTTCATGCGGCACGTCCTTGGCACTCTAGTTAGGGAGGAATTCATCGAGAACGAGGAGCTTGACCTCGAATGTGATCCCCAGCAAATTTATCTATCGTCCATCAACAACGAGGAACTCCGAACTGGTCAAAGATCCAAACGTGATCCGAACGTTGGTCGTGACGTAGCGATCAAGGACCAAGAAACCCGAGAGACCTTCGTCGCTCACCTCTCTGCTCTGAGGAACCTTGCTTACGACTTCATAAGCTCTCTTGAAGACAATCTCAATCTCATGCCGTATGGCATACGGTATATCGCCCAACAATCTGTCAAAGCGCTCACAGAGCGATTCCCCGATGAAAACGAGGAAGCGATTCTGCAAATTGTTGAGAATTTCATTTACCAGAAGTATTGGGGCCCTGCCGTGGTGGCTCCCGAGAGCTATGGCGTTATTGAGAAAGCCCCGACTCCGATGCAGAAGAAAAACCTTGCTGAACTTGGGAAGCTCTTGAATCAAATCTCCAGCGGACGTCTCTTCGCACAAGCCAATCTCTTCTTGCAGCCTCTCAATCATCATATCCCTGAGGCGGTTGGCCGGATGAAGAGTATCTTCAGGACAATCGTCGGCGTTCCTGACCCAAAGACGCGTTTCGACATGGACGAGTTTGAAGATCTCACAAGCAAAGAAAAACCTACCCTTTATATCAAGATGTCGGACATCTTCACTATCCATCGTTTGATCGCCCAGGATATCGAATCCATTGCGCCTAGCAAGGAAGATCAGATGAGGGTCATTATTAGCGAGCTTGGGAGTGTCAAGACTTCAGAAGCTGAGTTGAAGAATGTTGGGAACACTGAGATTGGGCTCCACCTCGACCCCCACTTCCAGAAGATTGAGGATCCGGATAGTGAGGTTAATGCACTGTTCGTTGAAACCAAGCGCTGCATTCTTTACATCATCCGCGTACAGACTGGCTCAAATCTTATGGAAATCCTTGTAAAGCCCATCACAGCTGAGGATGAAGCGCGGTGGGAGACCCTCTTGGAGGAAGAGCGAGCACAAACTGGAAAAAAGAAGAATGCTTATGCGGACGCGACAACCCTTTGTGACGTCAATTCGTAAGTTTTTTCCCTCTGATCATAGTACAGCACTAACACAACCCACAGCATGACATACGGAGAGCTCAAGAGGACTGCCTTGGAATGCATAATCCGACTGGAATCGACCGGGAAAATCACTCGCAAGAACCAGTACCAGGATCTTTTGAATGCCATTGCACTCGATATCCGAACTAAGCACAGACGCCGAGTCCAACGAGCCAGAGAAGTTGAAGGTGTCAAACTAACTCTTGCGCATCTGAACGAGAAGGCCGTCTACCTAGAAGGCCAACTTCAGAGTTACAATGACTACATCGAACAAGCGATGGTTACCCTCCAGACCAAGAAAGGGAAAAAGAAGGTTGTCCTGCCCTTCACTCGGCAGTACTTCCATATGCGAGAACTTCAGAAATCTGGCCGGGTGCCTGAATTTGGGTCTTTCAAATACAATGCAAGAGGATTGGCAGACAAAGGCGTGTTAGTGAGTTTAGCAGGCTTTCCGGAGAGGAAATGGGATAAAGTTGGCTTCACTATCTCCTCAGAGGTGATTGGTGTTTTCCATATCGAAGCCAGCAATGGCAGTATGATGATTCCTGGGGCCAGCGCGGATGTCTTGTTGGACGATCTATTACAGGTATTACTCCAAAAGCACCAGCAAAAGTCACACGAGAAACTAACTCCCCTTTAGAAGCAATTCCACAACAACCAATTTCTAGTGGTGTGTGATGGTACGATCAAGTTTAACGTAAACTTGCTCCTCCATCTCATCTTCCGGAAGTTCTACCGAGATGAATAAACTGTGTTTTCTACTTTTTCCCTTGCCTTTCTAGCGTTCCTTCTATTGTTCTTAAACATAGCACAAAATCATAGCATGTTCTTTCCTTGGTTAGGCATAGCCGGTATCGAGGTAGGGTTGGGAGTATAAAAGCGGTTGGCTGGATATTGGGGCTAGGCGTTTCTTGTCTATCATACCACTCTTCCTTGTATATGTTCTCTTATTTTTCCTTCTTTCCCAGAGCATTCATGCCAGGGGCCGTTTTCCTGTTCAATTTTTGCTTTAACCAAACCTTTCCATGTCTTCTCTTTATTTTTGCCGGGAGTTGGCTTTTTTTTGTCCTTAACTTTTCTGCTCTCTTCCTTCTTTCTCACTTCTCTCTGATGGGCTGGCCTGGACACCGGATACCTATATCTTTTACTCTTGGCTCTCAAGGGGTCATTGTCGTGAAACCCTGATTTACAATACAGTCTGTCCCAGCGTCGCGAGATTCAAGCACCAAGAAGACCGTGCAGAAAATAAGCATCACAAACAAATCTCAACCAATCAAGCTGCAAAGGCTTCCCAAGTCTCACCACCCCAGAACCCCGCAACGCCAGAACAGGCTGTAATCCTCACTTGATTTGCTTAGAATTGGGTACCTTGGTTTGTTTTCCGGGTGCGTAGGATGCAATAAATGCCCGCTAATAAAAATCCCAGTGTGTCCGGTCATCGAGCATTATTTCGCATCCCGTCCGCTCTGTGGTAAACAAGCAATGCATCGGCTGGTTACTCTAGTGTTACGAATGGGCGACCACGTGAGAATCCTAGCGGCTAAACTCTGTTTACGTTTCTGTTGACGCCTCGGACTTCACTTTTTGTGGGGCGGGGGTCATGATTTTTTGTAGACAGAGTGTTCTTGGGCTAACCAATGGAATGCTTTACAATTCCACTCCGAGTTGAGGGTTTTAGGGAGGGCGGATTACAGTCATGACATCGAGCGTGACAATTATATCTCCTAACCATCGTGAGCCCTGGGCTGCACCAAGGCTTGTTTGTTGTGAGCTGAGCCGAACAACTTAAAGTGAGTGATTTACCGTGATCTGGCCTTTGCCGTAAAAGATCGCTCAGCGCTGTCAAGACCAAAAGAGGCCACCGCCACCCCCAGGGCCCTTGCATGGGGCAATCTAGTGTGATACCGGCATATGTGATCCTTTCCCTGACACCGATTACCGTAGATTTCTCGCATGGTTGGAAGAGGAGAAAGGTCGTTGAAAAACGGGGGCAGTGGCGAGTCTAGAGGCTTATATACTAGTATAGTTGCTGCGGCAACGCATGATTGCAGGGTTTCCCACACCCCTTTGACTACCTAAACAAACAGCAAGCCCTGCCTTTCAAAGAGTCAAAAGCTTCAAGTTCCCTCACTCTCCTACTTTCCGATCTTTTATTCTTCCCCGTAAATCCTTCCCCCCTCCTAAAAAAACATCCACCCATTTGCAGCAAAAAAGCAATCAAACTTTTCGACCAACAATTGATCAAGTCGTTTGTGTAGTTCTAACAGTACAGGAAACCAGGGTTCGGTTTTGTCACTCCTTTATTTTTTTCTAAATTCCTCCGAACGATAAAATGTTTGAAAAGTCTTCGATTTCGGTGACTGGTGGGATATCCCTATAATCAAATTTCTTTATCTAGAGGTTCGCTAACCTTAATCTGTTTTCTCTCTCTCTCAATAGTCCGGGTGCGTCCGTTCAGCATTCGAGAAGCCGCTCAAGTGTTTGTTTACCCCATCCTGGCAGCTGAGCGAAAAGTTTCTCAGCTAACTGGATGTTTCAGGACACGGATTGAAGATTCACCATCATTTTTTGGCGACGGTTCTCTTATCGCAGCGCCTCCCCCAAAACTTACAGGGAAAGGCATTCGAAGTGTAGTCAAAGTTATAGATGATCGTGTACTGTGCGTTGGCCCCTTACCCCTCACTTTCTGCTCCAATCCGAGCTAATGTGGCTGGGTTATCAGAGTATTCGATCCCCCGGAAGGAAATCCTGTAGCACGGTATCAGAAGACGATTGTTCCTCAGGGAAAGAGGGTCAAGGATATGCGGTTTGGCTTCGATAAGGTTTTCGATGAGAATGCTACTCAGGAAGACGTTTACGAAGCTACAACCAAATCGCTACTGGACAGTGTATTGGACGGATATAATGCTACGGTGTTTGCTTATGGAGCTACTGGATGCGGAAAGACACATACCATCAGGTTTGAAGGCCCCCCATTCTTAGGCTCCCCTCTCTGCTGACTTGGGTGTTCACTTGAAGTGGAACTCCGCAACGCCCCGGGATAATCTTCCTTACTTGCGCAGAGCTGTTCGAGAGAATCGGGTTACTGGCGGACGAAAAGGAAATCGAATTGACGCTTTCGTATCTCGAAATCTACAATGAGACTATTCGAGATCTTTTGGTCCCAGGTGGGAGCAAGATGGGGTTACAGCTTCGGGAAGACTCGAGCCAGAATATCTCCGTTGCGGGGCTATCAACACACCAGCCAAAGAACGTCCAGCAAGTCATGAATATGATCTTGATGGGCAACCAAAATCGTACAATGTCACCGACAGAAGCAAACGCTACCTCGTCTCGTTCCCACGCCGTTTTACAGATAAACGTTCTGCAGAAGCCTAAGACTGCTGGCCTTTCAGAGAACCATCTAATGGCGACCTTGTCGATTATTGATCTTGCCGGCAGTGAGCGTGCATCTGTCACCAAGAATCGAGGAGACCGGTTACTTGAAGGTGCCAACATCAATCGCTCCCTACTTGGTAAGTGTGTGCAACTTGGCTTGTTTGTGTTTATGCTTGTGCTGATTTTACAAACAGCTCTAGGAAACTGCATCAACGCTCTTTGCGATCCTCACAAATCAAACCATATCCCTTATCGAGACTCTAAACTTACTCGATTGCTTAAGTTCTCGTTAGGAGGAAATTGCAAAACGGTCATGATTGTTTGCGTTAGTCCCTCTAGTCAACATTATGAGGAGACTCATAACACCCTTAAATACGCGGATCGAGCAAAGAATATCAAGACCAAGGTTTCCAGAAATACGATGAACGTCAACAGACATGTTAGTCAGTATGTGAAAGCGATATACGAACTCCGGGGTGAGGTGGAGGAGCTCAAGAAGCGGTTGGGCGATTCCACCAAGGAGGCGATGGAAAAGATTGTTCGACAAGGTTCTGCCAAAGAGAACTCAATCAAGGATGGGGTGAGGAGGCTGAGGATGGCTTTCGAACAGTCTAAGGAAATGAGACGTGAAAGGATTAATGATCTCAAGAACCTTAGGATGGTGGAGAGGCGGACATCGGTGGTGACAGCCTGGATAGCTGCCTTTGATCAGGCCTTTGACAGTTATCAGACTGAGGATCCCCCGACTTGCGTGCTGAAGATGCGCGCTGAGGCACAAAAGGTCATACTTGATTTGCGTGGAAACCACCAGTATCTTCAGCAAAAACTTGTGGGTCCTAACTGGGAGAAAGTCATCGATTCTGCCCTACAGACCAGTCTGCGGAGTTTGCAGGCCTATGATGGAGTTGCAGAAACTGATATCGCTACATTGACCTGCGAGGCCGATCTCCTAAGGGTGACTGCTGAAAGAGATATCTTGAATGTGATTGCCGATGCTGATGTGGACTTTTCATCTATGGTGCACGCCCTTTCGAAGGCCCACTTCGAGACTGTTGGTACGATAACTCGTATCCTTGAGTCAAATGTGACGGAGGAGGAGGCGCTAGAGATGGCTAAGAAATCCTTATTTGAGGTTCAACGGGGTGCATCTGATGCTGTTTCTCATGTTATCAAGCCGAATGGAGAGCTGGTTTCGGGCGAGTCTTATGATGCATACAAACCTGCCTCACCGCGGAAGAAGAAGTTCCCACGAGCGAGCTTGAGTATGGCTTCCCCAGCAAAGCCATCTCAGCTCCCTCAACTTGGAGTTACTCATTCTGCCTCTCCTGTGCGATATTCGCCCCGGCCGATCAAGATCAAGACCCCGAAAAAGGCTGTCAAGTTTGGTAAGAAGAAGCGTGTGAGATGGCAGGATGAAACTGAGGATTCGTCGTTCACTTTAGAAGAACCGAGGAGAAAGAGATTGGAGGAGCCTTCAATTCTCTACGAGGACTCGTCATCAATCCTAGTAGCACCCCTTGAGAATGAACCATCGTTCTCAGCAACAAGTTTCTCCACCGAAGAAGCGCCTGGGATCATGCAACCGCCCATCAGGCCGAGGAACAACCGTTTAGCAGTAGGTTTCTTGTCGAAAAACAGGGAATCATTGGCGTCGGTTCCGCCTGCGGAGATCCCATTACCCTCAGACTCCCCATTAAGGTCATTCGATACCGACCAGGCTATCAACCAAGTGAAGACGGACGCTGATGTTTTAAGTGATCTCAGTTCATCAGACGAGGCAAAGCCCTGGAGATCCCACGCTCGTCCATCCAAAAGCGCCATGCGGAAATCAATCATGTCGTCCACCGTCAGTAGGCCAGTAGGGAAGCGGCGGAGTCCATCTTGCTCGAGCCAATTGAGCCCTGATAGTGGTGGATTGTTCAAGGTCGGACACGCGCGCAGAATGCCTCGAGGTGATAAGGAGAATGGAAGTATGACGACGGTGCTGAGTCCTAAGAGCAACGGCATCAAGACGGGAGCGAGGCGAATGACTATTAATGGGCCCAGCGGTGGGAGCCTTCGGGCCAGCGGCAAGAACGCGATCCTGTTGGGTCAAATTAGAGAAGGAAATGAGAGGGAGAGTATGGCATTTCCTGGAAAGCAGAATTGGCGCTAGACGTTTGGTTTTTAACATGCGAGAGTTTCTTTCCTCTGATGTCTGGCGTAATTTGGATGGATTACTTGGTTTATTCTTGTCGTTTTCTCTTTCTTCTGCAGCGGTTGGGGAGAGTTCATGGAAGTGGAGGTCTTAATATCATCATTAGATGAAAGTGAGGGTGAAGCTAATATGGCGCACATTTGAGGAAAGAGTGTAGGGATAGGGGACCGACAATTCTTTGCGGACTTCTATCGTACGAATGCTTCTCCCGTGGGTGGTGTTCTCTCTTTTTTCTTTTCTTTTTCCCTTACTGTTGCTTTCGTTACCGCTGTATTATTCCTTTTTTCCTTTTTCTTGTCTACCTTATTCCATCCAACTTTATATCGGTCACGGACTTTCTTTTCCTTTTCTTCTTTACTCATTTTTCAAGTGAATTATGCCTACACTACCGTATCATACCCGTGCCTGCCGGGAAAGTTATGTTCATGTTTACCTTAGTCTAGATCTTGGGGGGATGACTCGGAGTTAATGTTTTTAAGAGACTGAGAGAAGGTATTTCCTCCTCAGTGGGCACTTTCGAAAGCTTGATTCAATTTCAAACTTGTGTTTAAATTAGACATCATGTTATTGTTTGTGAATGCCATACCGTAGTGATCTGCCGCTGCCATATCATAGCATCGTACGGGTGGGGATCCGCTCATTTGGGCACCGGTATGGGAAGTGTGCCTGAGTCTTGGCAGGGACGGAAAGCCCCGCGTTGGAGAGTAAACATTTCATCCTTCCTCCCTCTGACTAAGGAGATTTCTACCACAACACGACACGACGGCAAAGACAAGACCTGGCGGACGAGCATTTCGGAGATTTCTCCCTTTTCTAGCTATCATACCTTATCATACACACATCTCTATCAACCCACGGGCCCGCATATACATCTACCACAATTCATCAGAGGGGGCACTACCAACCCACCAAAAATGACAACAATTGAAGCACGCTCTCCCCTCCCGTCCTCACCTCATCTTCTATACTAACCAGACCCCGCAGACCCTCCCAACCTCAAAATTCCACACCCTCCTCTTAAAATCCCACCGAACAACCATCCTCCTGTATGCCCAGGAAACGGACCCCCTCTCGCAGGTAAAGTCCCAAATCCACGCCCACCTCAGCATCAACGCCGCGAACCTGGAAGCCCTCGATTCAGGCCTTAGGATCCCGGCTTCTGCAGACGAGATTGCGCTCGCGATGCCGGTGGGTGGTGGTGGTGGTGAGGGTGGGTGGATAGAAGTGGAGGGGCAGGATAAGGGGATTTGCACCG
>QFET01022566.1:1240-12222 GCA_003316355.1 Tuber calosporum | reverse complement strand
CCTATATAAGGAGGGTCACGGACACAGATAGCTAGCTCTTCACGCAACCACCTAAGTTATTCCTATGTTATACTTTTACTATTAGTTCAATCTATACTTTATTCTTATTACGACCATCCGTTTATATCACCGACCGAAAGGTGATTTGAGAAACGTATCGCTAAGGAGCAGTCGCACGGGCTAGGAGTGAAAGGAGTCTGCGTTCCCTAGGCGACATAAGGCTACGAGACCTGAAGAGAGGTAAGACGAGCGGTACGTATCGTTACCTGTTGCAGTTAAAGGAGATAGTGTGCCTTGTCCGGCAGACTAAGGATAGGTTTGTAACACTCCAGCGAAAACAGAAGATAGGATAGACCCCCAATCATCCCTAACGAAACTGAAGTTATCCTCAAGTTATCACCCTATGTCCATTATGTTGGATCAAATCACAAGCTAGTTGTACCATGGTTAGGACCTTTCTCAGTGAGCGAAGGACCTGACAGACACAACAACTGCAAACTTATACTCCCTCCAGTGATGGCCGGAATCCACACATACATCCATTGCAGCCATCTTCTCATCTACCTAAGACCCAACCCCTTCGCCTTCCCAGGAACACCTGAATCCATATCCAAAGAGCCTGTCACCATCGATGCCAGTGGACTAAAGCAATGGGAAATTAAAAAGATACTCAAAGATCGAATCTATTGCAGGAAGAGACAGTTCTTGATCCATTAGAGAGGCTATGACAAAATTGAAGTAACATGGGAACCCCTCTACAACCTAGAATGCGCCAGCACCCTCATTAGATCCTACAGGTTCGATACCTACAATGAATATACCTCCAGACTCCCTTGGTCCCATGGCGAGACATGCTCTGCCTAGCCACAACAGAAACCTGACTATGCCCCCCTCTCACCTGAGCTTGATCCTGACAGATTTTGGAAACCCCTTCATGACTCTGACTACTCAGAATCCCATACCAGCACAACACTCTCCACCTTGGACAAATCAGAGATCGAAAGCTAACTGCTTCATAGTATTGTCTTCGCTACTATGGGGCTTATAAAGGTGTAAGGTCGTAACACGAATGATGGATATATGTTTACTGATTAAGTTATATATTTTGAAACTGAGTAGAATGCTCCAAAGGCGGGTTGATCATTAAGCCCTTTGGGATATTCCTTATTGTTTTGTTAGTTTTATTTCTTTTAAGGGGAATGTAACAGAATCCTACTATGTTTCTACTAGTACTACTGACTTGATGTTGGTTATGACTTCCTAACTGGTTATTCTTCCCTTGTTTCGCTTATCACTACCCCTCCTTGCCTCTACCCATTTGAGTATCGCTATCCTCCTGCTATACCTACTGGATTTATATAGTAGTAGCGATCTCTTGTTCCTTCCTGTTTGGATTCTATTACTTGTTTTGTTAGCTCCTTCCTGTTGCTTTTAACCCTCTGTTTTCCGAATGTGGTTACCTTGTTATACTACCTCAGTTAGCATAGTTGTTGGACAGGATGTTTGCACTTTTTGTTTAGTTTTCCTTGCTACAATATTTTGTATTTAAAAAGCTTGCAATCCCTTAAGGATTCGGACTCTCAAGCCTCACAGGACTATCATTTTTAATACTATAAGTTGAATGGTCACTCTATTAGTTCCATACCTTTTACCTTGTCTATTGAAGACTTATCCATTGACGCTTCTCCCCTTATCCTAATAGTAACTTCTGAGTCCCTTGGGGAATCAGGAGATACTTGGAGGTAGGTTACACCTTTATTATTTCCTTTTATGTGGGTTTAGTATTCCTCTCAGACACAGGCAGTTCAGTGCATGGCTCTGTGTCTATTATATTCAAGAAATCGGTCCAATTCATGGACTGGGGGTCGAGGAGGGACTGGTTTGGGCTGAAGGTGAGGTTCAATAGGTGTGCTGCTGGGGGCGATATTTCCAGAGGTGGTGACTGCAAGGGATTCCAGTTGGGTGATAGACTCATGGATTCGGTTAAAGCAGTTAGTGATAGTATCTGGATGTAGTGGTTAGAGAATATCTCCTGGAGGATTGTTAATTCTCGCTGCAAGGCCAGACAGTTGAGCTTTAGCTCGCACAATAAGTACTGTGGCATGAGATGGCTCTTGAGGGTTGCTGAGATAGGAGGAGGTCTCGACAATTTCACAACCTTGAATGGCATTAGTTGCAAGCTCGAGGGTATCTGCTACTTTGTCCATGGTTTGTTCAACAGAATCTGAGTAGTGACTTGCTTCTTGGGAGCTGGAGGGGTTTGAGCTGGTGCCATCATGTGAGTTCAACATGGAGTGGTGTTCAGGAGTAAGAATGCGAGGGGGTACTTAAAGATTGAGGACAGAGGAAGGGTCTAGGGTATGGGCGATATTGAGGTAGTGTCTTGATACACTGTTCATGGCGGAGGAGGGGTCTTTATAGGCTTCTTCTCTGTAGGGTCTTCGAGTGTTTGGTCTTCTTCAGCTACCGTGTCTTCATAGATCCTTGATAGTGCATCTGCAAGGACATTGACTTTGCCAGGTCTCTGTATGATATCGAAATCATCAGATTGCAGGAACATGCACTCTCTGGTTTGGCGGTAAGGTAGGTTGGTCTTCTGCTGGAAAAAGGATAGTGCCTATTGTTCTGACACAACAGTGAACTTTGTTCCATATAGAATCGGATGGAATGTCTCAATGGCATCCACAATCGCCAAAAGTTCAAATTCATGGACAGGGTAGTACTGCTAAATTGTTAAAAACTTTCTGCTATGGAATGCAGCAGGGTATGCTTTCTCAGGGGAGTGTCCTTAATGAACCCATGCTCCTTATCCAACCATAGATGGGTCAGTAATAAGGTATATAAAATCAGCTGGTGTCTCAGATGAGATGGGGCGGAGCGGAATTGTCTCCTTGGCCAGGCGCTTAACCTGTTTGAAGGCTTCCTCATGCAGGTGTCGTCATTCAAACACATCTTGGAAAATTAGGTCTGAGAGGGGGGCAGTGGTGGAGGTAAGGTGTGGGAGAAATTGTGCATGATTTATCACAACTCCTATAAAGGTCTGAACTGCGTTATTCAAGATTGGTGTGGGCCAGTCTGGGATGGATCGAATTTTTTCAGGGTTTGCATGAATTCTTCTCTCATCTATAACATGTCCTAAGAGAGAGAGCTTAGTGGCGAAAAATTAGCAATTAGCTGGCGATGCTTTGATCTGGTGCTACTTAAGTCTTCCTAAGACTAATCTGATATGCGAAATATTGTCCCCAACTGTTTCTGAGTAGATAGTAATGTTATCCATGTATGGCCAGACCAGTTTTCCGATAAATCCATTTTGTACAAACTCTATAACTCTCATAGCTATAGCAGGGGCGTATGCATCTCCTTGCAGCATTACTCTGCATGCAGAGGATGCAAAGGGTTTATTGATAGTGTTGTATTTCTCATCGCTGGGGAGAACTCGAATGTAGAAGTACCAGTTTGCTAGGTCTATAGTGGATCTGAACTTTACTCTGGCAACAGTTCAGAGTATGATGGCTCGGTTAGGAATCGCTCCATGGTCCTTGATAGTAATATCATTCCTAGGTAGAAGGTCTGCAAGCAGTCTAATTTCGCCATAGGGTTTCAGCTTTGAGAATATGTTGACTGGGTTGTATGCCACGCTTGGGTAAATGATTCCTTTGGCTTTGCAGCCTTCGAATAATGTTCTGTATGCTGGCATGATCTTGTCAGAGAATGTGAAGAATCTCGGATTATGGTCCGAAATTGTATCTTTCAGCTAGATATGGTGGTTGACATCTCTCAAGGGTGGTAATTCTACTATTTTCTTGCCAGGGAATACTGTAGGAAACTCTGAAATGAAGTCAGAGGCAGCTGCGTCATTCTTTACTGAAAATCGTGCATGGGTTGCTTTCTTGCAGGTCAAGGTGATTCCTTTGTCAGGGAAGGTGATAATAGATTTTCCGCAATCTATAACAGCAAGGTGTGCAGTAAGGTAAGGTATTCCTAGGAAAATATCATAGTTGTCCAGAGAACAGACTAGGACTTCAAAGATATCGCCGCTTTCCTTATCAATAAGTAGGACAGGCTTTGCAACATAGTTGATTACTGAGCGTGATCCTTTATCTGCCATCTTCAGGTTGATAGGAGTCTCTAGGTCTCTGGTAGGGATTAGGTAGGTAGTGACAAACTTTCCTGATATCAAGTTATCTCCTGTGGTTCCTTTATCAAATAGTACCTTTGCTTTGTGGCCATTGACTGTGATGTATGGTTTGAGGGCCTGGGATTGAGTTCCACTAGGTCCTGGATGGTTTGTAGCAACAGTGACTGATTCCTTTGCATTGGGATCGTCTTCCTGTGTGTCGTATGTTGTTCTGACATTCTGGGGTCTCCTGGTTTCCTCCAGGGCCTTCCTTTCCTCGTTGCTGAGTACTCATATGCTTCTTCTTCTCAAACCAGTTATGGGAGTAGTGTCCATGTTTTCCACAGTAGTAACAGTCCTTGTCTCTTCTGCGACGATCCTTCTCAGCTAGGGATACTCTGGGATGCTGAGAGGTATTGTTGGACAACCTTGCTTGATTTCACTGGGTGTTTTTCTGGGGCGCTTATGTACTTGTTGGGAAACTGCATTAGAGGTTACATTTCCTTGTCGATTTCTATAGAGTCATGTAAAGTGGGCAAATGCATCTTGCTTTTCCACTATCTTCACTAGTTGGTCAAAGGAGGTGTCTGAAGTGATATGTGGTTTCACTTCTCACTTGAGCTTGATATCCATAGCATTTAAGAGTCTCTGCTTCACTGAATAGTCGAAAATGGTTCCTAGGGGGAAACTGTCTTTCAAGGTTGCAAGTCTAATTACAGTATTGGTAATCTGTGCTATGTTTCCGCTGGTTGTTTACATAACTTGTAGCCATTGTTCATAGATGGTATCTGTGGATGTAGAAGGAAGGAAATAGGCCTCGAATTTATGTTTGAGTAGAGCAATTGTGAGGTCTCCTTAGGATGCTTTATATTGGGTGAATTTATCGAGGGCTTTCTCATTGCAATAGGCTGCATAGTATTTCAGGGCTTCAAGGGCATCGTCAGTTATGCCAAAGCTGGCGATGTATTGATGGACTGTGTTGAACCATGAGTTGATTTTCAATGGGTCACGATCTTTTCCTTCTCTTGTGAATGTAAATGGTACAAGCCATTTAGGACGATTATTTCCCTCAGGGGTGACTGACATGGCAATGGGTGCAGGGCTTGCATTGCTTCGTGGACTTGCTAGACTAGGTGGTCTTCGTGGACTAGGTAAATTGTCTGATGCGGGGCCTGATTTTCTGGGTTCTCTTAGTAGACTAGGTGGTCTAGGTAGCGAAGCTGGTGGTACTGGTCCTGGAGGCTCCTCTGGACTGGAATCTGATTCTGATTCTGAGCTTGGTTCTTTCTTGGATTGGGCTTCTTAGTGGAGCTGTTCTTGAACTTATTCTTGGACTTGGTTTTGGTCTTGGTCTTGGGCTTAATGTAGAGCTTGGGCTTGATCTTAGTCCTCTTCTTCGCTGCTGCTGCGATCTACTAAAGATAGTTCTGAATCCTCAGATGGTGGTGCAAGTGGGGGTACTTTCGCTTGACTTAGGGGTCCTGCAGAGAATGCCAATGATCCTCTAGTGAAGTGCTTTCTAGTATCTCTTGGAGGTGAAATGGTTACTAGCTAGGGTGAGCTGGTCTTGCAAGGAGTCTGCTCAAGGCCTTCACGGAAACAGGTAGTTGTACTAGTACTGCAGGTTCAAGGGAGACGAAGGGTGATCAGTCCTCTGCCGAAGATCAAAGGTATACTTGAGTTCAGGTCAAAAAATGTAACCTACTCCCAGGTATCTCGAGAATCCAAAAGGGACCCTCAAGATACAATAAGGATAGGGGGAGAAGCCTCGATGGATAGGTCTTCAATAGACTAGGTAAAAGGTATTGAACTAATAGAGTAACCGTTCAACTTGTAGTATTAAAGATGATAGTCCTGTAAGGCTTGAGAGGCCGAATCCTTTAGGGATTGCAGGCTCTTTAAATTCAAATGATTGTAGCTAGGAAAACTGAACAAAAGCGCAAACATCCTGTCCAACAAACATGCTAACAGAAGCAGCATACCAAGGTAACCATATTCCAAAACATAGGGTTAAAAGTGACAGGATGGAGCTAACAAAACAAGTAATGGAATCTAAACAAGAATGAATAAAAGATCGCTAATACTCTACAAATCCAGTAGGTATAGCAGGAGGACAGCCATATCCAAATAGGTAGAAGCAAGGAGGGGTAGTGATAAGCAAAACAAGGAAAGAATAACTAGTTAGGAAGTAATAAGCAAGTAGGAAGGGACAACCAAATAGTAGCACTTATCAGGTATAAACCAAAATAAGTAATAACCAACATCAAGTCAGTAGTAATAGTAGAAATATAGTAGGATTCTGTTACATCTGCAATCACTGCCTAAATTTGATCAGGCATGCTGTTGACAGAGTAGAGTATCCCATTGGCACTAATCCGATCTCAAGCTTCCCGTACAGCAGCAGTCATTACGGCTTTTCCCCGAACCCTGCGATGCCGGGCCTCAATAACCTCTTTGCATATGTGCCATACATTCTCAATAGGGTTGAGGTCTGGTGAGGCGGGGGCCAAGTAAATAAGTGCATTGTATACTCAGCTTGCAATGCCTATGTATAACCAGCCCGGTGTGCTGGCGCGCAATCCTCAATGACCCAAAGGGGGTGGCTTTCTTGTGTGCTCTCCTCACGCTAAAATGGCCAAAGGACTGCGGAAAGCACATTGGTACAATAACTGGCACCAGTTATTGTACCCTTATCATCCCACTGCCAAATTACCAGTGGAGCTTTATGCCTGTCCAGTATCCCCACTCATATGATGAGATCATCCCGCTTCTTAAATTTGGGCGAGACACAGGCATCTTTGTACTCCTCCCAGACATAACGGGTTATCCAGACTTTGCCACGTGCACCAAAGAGTCACACATAGCATTCATCAGTCTGGATTACACGCCTCCAACCCTCCTGAGTCCAGTGCTGATGTTCAACAGCAAGGTCTAGCCGCTTCTCCTTTTGAATGTCGTTTAAAAAAGGTTTTTTTCATGCCTTAAGTTGGTGGTAACCCTCGAGTGCAAAAGCTTTTCTGAGTGCTTTGTCGCCAGCACTAATGCTACAAATATCAGAAATGTCCTGAAAGGACATTTGTTGATGATCAGTATCCTTTGTTGCTGTAGCAATAAGAAGCTTACGCTTTAGAGTATTGAGAATACATGGCTGACCCTTTTTTCTCTTTAGGTGTAACCGTAGCATTGCAGATATCTCATACCGTACTAACTCCTAGCCCTTAGTTTTAAGCAATTTGTGCATAGGTCCATCTGGCCTTGAAGCACAGTGCTTGGACGAGACACCTTATTTTATAGGATGTTTCCTTCGTCTTAATCGGTAGCATGTGAACTCATAGTTAGTCACTGATTCTTATACTCAGTATATCACGACTTACATTTCTCTCAAACATTTTTTATTTTTATTTTTTTAAAAAAAACCCCCACCCACCAAAGAAAAATTACAAAAAAGAAAGAAAAAAAACCCTTTATATTCACAATTTTATGTTGCGAAAGATGTTGGAGAAGGCTGATCTGCCTTCTAGAAGTGGCATTTGCACCCTTTTTGATGTATGTACACAGACCTCCTAGTTGTTTTTACCCCCCTATCTGCCCCCTACCTCCAACTGTATATACTTCCCCTAGTTTTCGGGTACTTATGGCCTGGAACAAGTACAGCATGGTGCTCGAGCAACAAAAGAAACACATCCAAACCCTACCGAAAATCCTCCTATGTCTGGTTAAACGTACTGGTGGTGCCAATGGGTATTACAGTGCAATGACTACGAAAAGCTCTTTCGCCAAGGCCGGGTGACTAGTTAAGCGAGGCCCGTGAACGGGGCAATTCATGAGACTGGAAAAGGTAATATTGGTGCAGTTTAGGGAAAAAGGAAAAATTCGCATTTTAGGCATTGTGAGCTAGGAGCAGTTTGAGTTTGCATAGCATCCAGGTTTATTTTGAGAAAATGGGGAAAACAGTTTTTAGTAAAGAAATTGCAACTACCCAACCACCTATGCAGCCAACAGGATTAAAATACAAAATATATACCTTTAGCTACATCATTAAGTCTATGTACTTGGTTTGTATTTTCTATGAAAATAATACCCTGAAATAATTATTTTAATTAATATTATATATTAAAAGATATTATAACTGCTGAGTAAGTTGAATTAATATATATTTTAACTTAAATTGATAGATTTTTGCTTGTTTTTAGAACCTAGTAGGCAATTATGTCTTCATTTTGCAAGTTGTAAGAGTTCAGATTCTGGTATCTCCTGATCAACGAATATACTTTTTACTATTACCTCAGTAAATCTAAGTTTAACTTCTTTGACATTCATTGCCTACACATTTTTCTTCTCACTGACTCTTGTATTTGGCTTCTCTTTTAGCTTTGAGTAGTACTATTGATTATGGTATTGAGCAGAAGCATGCATGAAGCAGTGCTCTTAAGTGTTGTATTATTGTTTCAGCCTGCTCACTACTTTCTATATTTATTCACAAATGTTATTAGGAATTGAAGATTGTAAAACAAGAAGTAATTGCAATTATAACTAACCAGTATACAATAAACCTTGATCATCAATACTACGATCAGCCCACTCTTGTCCTACACTGCTTGTATAACTATATAAAGGGAGGAGACTACGATTAATATCTATTATTATTTAAAAAGCCATTGCATCAAAATAGAACTAGGAAAATTAAAAATTGGATAAATGAAAGAATCACTTCTCAAGAGCAGGATAAATTATACAAGGTACATCTTATAATTGGTTTATATATAGCCTTACTTACAACAACCCTTACTCAACTAAAACTTGTGCATAACTATCAAAATCATCCAATAGTACTATACTATATTAAATTGCATTTTATACTTAAGCTCTTACCTAAAATGTTGTTGCATTGATCTGCTTGATACAGGTTAATAAAATCTGTTAAACTCTCTAATATTATATAGATTTGCACTATTTTTTCAATAACTACAAATTCCACTTATAAAAATATTTGAAATCTTAGAACTAGAGAGATATAAAGATAGACTATCAAGCTATGTGAAAAAAAAATTTATGTTAAATTTTCAAAATCATATTTAATGGTCAAATATTACTTGAATTTAAACATCAAATATTTTTCAAAAAGCCCAAGGTGTACTCGACAGGATACCAGATGCATGGAGCAATTCAACTCTTTTTGTGGTTGTTGGCAATTTTCATCTTTTTCAATAAACTGCACCCATATGAAAAAAATATATATATGAATAGAAGGCACTAATACTAAAGATTAAAGCTATCTAACTAGTTAAGGAAGTGATATTCCTAGAAATAGCTCAATGTAGGATCTGTTACTATAGTTTAGGTTTTCAAAGGTACTCGCTGCTACAGTTGCTATGCGGACAGTTCACAACCCTAACCCTGTCCTAGTACAAGAAAAAACAAAAACACGAGTTCTTCAATCTTAGCTTCTCCATTCATTCCCAATGTAATTCTTGGTTTTTTTTTATAATTTCTTATTCAATATGAGCCCAGAAATACAAGTAGTGGGGGGAACAGTAACTGGTAAGAATTGGAATTCAACAGGAAATATAACTGGCTAACAAATCAAATAGGCAAAACAATTACTCTCACCTGTCCGGGGGCCTTCCTCGCGCTTCAGTATTATTGTAAATCAACTAAACCGCCAAGTGTTCATCAGATTGCTAAGCAACTTCAAGATTCGAAATCCGCCATTCTGGGTCTCTGTCAGTATGCAATGAAAGATGCCAATACATACCGGATTGCAAGTGCCATCGCAGATGCATCGATTCCCACACCTGTATTACTCTTACAAACGTAATCGTAATCTCCTAAATAAGGCTCACTATTCTTCACTACTGCAACAGGTAACGATATGTATCACTTGTCTTACCACTCTTCAGGTCTCTTAGCCTCATGTCGCCTTAGGGAACCTTGAGTCCTTTCACTCCTAGCCCTTGCAAATGCTTAATAGTGATATGTCACTTTAATCACCTATCGGTCGGTGCTATAGACGGATGATCGTCATAGGAATAAAGTATAGATTTGATCTTATTAGATAAAAAATAACATAGGAAGTAACTTAAGTGGTTGCTTGAAGAGCTAGCTACCTGTGTCCATGACCCTCCTTATATAGACACTTTTCCCATAACCCTAACCTTGGTGACTTTACTATATGTTACGTCGTTACTATGACTTCCACGTGAGTTAGAGTATAACAAACATCCTTTGACTCATATCTTGAGTCATAGTATACAATCCCTATACTATCCAAGTCTCATACTAGGTCATGTACGTCACATGTGTGAAACCTGTGACTCATACTTGTAGTTAGGTGCGAAACTAATAATATCATATGACCTCACAATCGTGAGTCATGAAACCATTCCTATAAATCAAAAACTAAACATTATCATAATCATAAATGATCTCACAAATTGTGAGCCATGTGAAACGTTCCATATTGCAAAGTGACAATTTGTGATAGTTACCAAGAACCTTGACTACAGCCATATTGTCACGCGATATCAATACTGCTACAGTATTTTTTGCCAAGATAGAGAGAGTATTGGAAGGATTATTGGTTGAAGGAGAAACAGGGGAGGGAGAAAGACTACGAAATGAAGTTGGCTTACAGGCCGGAATAGAGTGAGTTATAGGGTAGCCAATACGGCACTGTAGAATTGGCTATGCCATGCTTGTATCGAGAAGGTTGGAGAACTGTCAGGAAACCTCCGTTCAGAATAAAGATATAAAGATAAGGTTGTCTTAAAAGTTTTAAAGTTGTTTAACTAATAACTGAATATATTGTTAACATCTCTTCTCCGTTGCTTGATGATCCCATAACTATGGGGTTTTGATTTTTTTT
>QFET01022494.1:0-10052 GCA_003316355.1 Tuber calosporum | reverse complement strand
AGGGGCAGCAGGGGGGGGGTGCACTGTGGATGTGGGAAGGGGGGTAGAAGATGGCTCAGGGAAAGGGAACGTGTGCTAGGCAACGAATTGGCTAGCAGGGAAATAGTTCGGGAAAAGACACCACCAAGCTAGCGGTACGGGACTGTCGCTAGAAAAAGTTGGCCGCCCGTTCTAGAAAGAAAGATGGCGGGTACTGTACCGATTTCGTGTTTGTAGGGGTACTGTACGGTGGAGGAGGAGGGAAATACTGCAGGATTACGACGGACGGGAAGCGTGCGATTTGAGAAGGGAACAACCAGACCCAGGTTGCAGACGGTTACCAGCAAAGAAAAAAGAAAAAAAGGTGTGGTTCTGTAGATGCTGACACAGCGGCGAATCTCTTGCGTACACAGGGGGCGGCGGGCAACACTTGAAGTGACAAGAAGAGATAATGAAAGCGATAAAGTTGTGTTGGGTGGAGGCAACAATGTAACGTACTCAGTAGTATGAGGGCGGGGAGGGTAGTCAGGAGAATGTATGTATGGTAAGGTAAAGTATAGAGGCACAGTAGGTATGAAGTAGGTGGGATAAAGATTGAGGGCTGAGGGTTTGAGTGGACCGGAGCAGTTATGCAGGTCGCTACTACTCGATCTCGTCCTGCGTCTGTCTGCTTGACTTGCTTCTGCTTCTGCTCTGCTTCCGCTTCTGAACGATGAGGAGATGGATGATGGAGGGGGAAGGCAACGATGGTGGCGGCAACCGGGGGGGAAGAACAAGTAGCCTGTGCTGTAGCGTATGTATTGCACAAATGAGTATACCATGCACAGTTTTTTTCGTGAGGTTGCTACCTCTCTAATATGGGAATATTTTTTGGAGGTGCGTTGGAAGGCTTAACAAAGACTAAGTATATACCTACAAACTTTCCAGCGGCTGGGCGGGGGCGGCGGCGGCGGCGGCGGCTCTGGGCTCCAGAGAGAGGAGAGAGGGTGTGACTTGTGGGAAAGTGTTCTAATAGGGTGGCTTCGGAAAAATAAAAATAAAAGGAATTGAGAATGAGAAAGGCGTAAGAAAAGAAAAGAGAAAAACAGAAAAAAAAAATAAGCACCCTTATTCACACGGCACGGTGCAGTGAAAATACAACTGAAAAGGTTGGTAAACGATGGAAATATTATGTAGGGAAAAATGGGAAAATAATATCCGGATTGCAGTTGCGAGGTATTCAGTGACACTGGAGCGATGAAGCACTCAGAATAAAGGAGATGGAGAATGGCACAAATTGTGGTGGTGGTGGTGGTGAGTGGTGGGGGATGGCGAGAGGGGGTAGAAGTAGCAAGAAATATATGGCGGCGATCAACTTCAATGGAGATGGATGAGATGAGGAGAACTGCAAGCTGGTTGGGAATCGAGTGGAGGAGAAAGGGATGAGGATGATGAGGATGATGAGGATAATGAAGAGGAGAGGGGAAAAGAGGAGCGACTGGAGAGATGACTGCTGCTTTTCCCACCCTGTTTGGCTGGCCTCATTCGGTCAGGGTTTCAACAGTAACCTCACGATGCCTTCCCACCCGCACACCCAATTTCCACCGCTCCACTCGCTCTCAGTAACCGGAGGTGGACAAGCGGTTCATATCCCTGCAATCCACAAAACCAGACCGCCATCGATACCTAACCGGCATGCACGAATACTGATCTGGCTGGGCCTTCGATCCGTCATTCAATGCGGGGGCATTCCCAGACACCATAAAAATAATTATTATGATATTATTATTATTATTATTATTGTTATTATTTGGGTTGTAGGAAAAGGAAATTTTTAATCTAAGCGACCCTTAGTTTCCTTCTTTTCATTTGTTCCCACGATAAACCCATTTGCAAACTCGAAAAATAAATACAAATGTACAAGTATACCGTACAAGTATAACTGCTAGATAAATATAAAAATAAAATGGTTGTGTGTTGCCCTCTTTGGGATAAGAGTTGCGCTCCCATTGAATCCTTGGCATCATACCCGAGCAAAATGGGCTTACGCGGATGCAGTTTAGTGGCTTTCTCCATGCTCCCTCCAACTTTTTTCCTCACTGAAGTTGCTCCCAAAACACCTTTCCTTCCCCGACCTCCCCCCAAGGAAGCCGGTACGATAAAACGACCCTGGCCGAAGCTCCACACCAACTGCATCCTTACTGTTCCTCACTTCTTCTTACTGCCAAGCCCAGTTCCAAATCTTACTTACCTTGGCCACATAGCCACCCTACAGTATTCACAGGTCCCTTCCTCTTGTCGCTACCGCATTCTTCATCAGTTCAAAAATAATATATTTATTTTTCCGTCAGATAAATAATTAGAAAAAGAGAGGGGAGAGAGGATATCCAAAGGGAAGGGGAAGGAGATAAAGAAAAGAAGGAGGGTGCGTGAACCTCTCTAACGTACTCCAAGTTCAGTAAACAATCCTGTTTAGTTCCGAGTTCTCCACCAGTCTACAGACCCAGCAGCTCATTCCTCAAGGAAGCCATCCACACACCTCGTGCACCTCCCATACCTGTCTCTTCCCGGTCCTTCCAGCTTTGTCGTCATGGCCGCTGAATCCTTCCGAGCACAAATGAATTCCATGGGGTGGTCGAGGAGGGATGAACCCGTTAATACTTCTGCTTCATCTCCCTTCATGAACAAACTATCGTCCTTGAATCCGTTTGGTAACGGGGGGTATGTCCGGCTTCCTACGAGTAACTCCGATCCTCCTTCGCAGCTCCCAGCCCAAACTCGTCAAGAAGAGGATGCGGGATGGTTGGCATGTGAGTCTCAATCTCCATTGGTTTCGTCTTCATATTATTCTTCTCTTCCCATGATCCTGGATGTGGCTCATTTGGAGGGTGATGGTGGCGGTGTTATCCACACTCCGCCCCCCTCCGATGAAACATAGAGGCGTTGATGCTACGGTGTTGTGAAATAAAGCCCCATTTTCAGCGTCAACCGGAGTGTCAAAGGGGAAGTGAGGCAAAAACAAAAGCAAGCTCGTCGATGCAGAGGTACTCTCGCTGATCTGGATCCTCACCTTCCGGGCGAATCATATAGTGAGCCGGTGGGATCGTCTGTTGGTATTTGCGGCTTGTAATCTGGGAGCTGCTGCCTGCTTTGTTGTCTGCTTTTTCCTGTTCCCCATACTTGCGACTAAACCCAGGAAATTCGCCGTGCTGTGAGTGACTTCGATCCTTTCTTCTGCGAACCACATGGTCGCCCGAGAGTGCTCGAGTACGTTCAACCACTAACTTGGTGTATCAGCTGGACCGTGGGGTCAATACTGTTCCTAACATCGTTCGCGGTTCTCCAAGGGCCACTCGCATACGCGGCGCACCTTCTTTCAACCCCAAGGTTACCCTTCACTGCAGCATATTTTGGAAGTATAGCTCTGACTCTGTATTTTGCACTTGGGGTATGTCTGGATCCTCCTTTGCAATGAGTCTGGAAGTTTCTCATGGTCTTGTCACTGGGTCTACTATTGTTCCCGTGAGGTATTCTGTGATGAAAGGGATTGTTAATGATGTGGGACTAGGTACAATCGCTTTTCCTCACCCTGATCTCCTCGATAATCCAACTCGTGGCACTGGTGTGGTATCTCATATCATATTTCCCTATGGGATCATCAGGTATATTTTGTCACCTTTGAACCGTGCAAAAAGAAAAATTGTTTGCGGGATGGAAGCATGTTCTAACGCATACCCGTACCGCATAGGCCTGAGATTCGCGAGCCAACTGGGAGCTAGACGAGCTGCAGCATGGATGCAGGGCTAAAATTTGAAATGCTTAGATAATTTGTCGTGCAAATAAGAACAAAATCCCACCAGCCTTTTTTGAGACATCTGCCTGTTCACATGATGGGCACTAGGAAAGAAAGAAAGGAAAAGAAAAAGAAAAAGAAAAGAAAAGGAAAAAAAAACAGAGAAAAGTACCTGCCCTCATGAATCATGATGGGAATTTGAGACATTTTTTGCCTGGTTGTGGATTACGGTAATAGTAATAATGAACAGGGATAGTCTGATGTTTTGACATGTATATTTATTGCATCTTTATTTCTCCGGGATGTGTCTTTGGGGCTGGAGGGTGTCTTGGACTGGAAACGCAATGAGGGATCAGGGAGGCGGGGTAGAAAAGTAAACCAAGAGTGATGTGGAGGTGGATGTGCGAAATGGGGAGTACAAGTTTGAAGGGGGGAAGGGGTTTAGTACTCAAGTTACTCAGCACGCAGGCTGTGACGAATGAAAAAAACCAGCAAAGGTCTCAGATGGCACTCGGGTAGCAAAAAGTCGAGTTGTGGAATTTGTATGTGGACTAAGCCAGATTAGGCAATTCGAGTGATAGTCAGTGAGTAATTGTTGGAGGCAGCAAAAAGTCGGGCCCGGTCACACAAGAACTGGCGCAGTCTTTGCGAGCAATTCGCTCCGTGAGGCTGCATGTGTCACCGGGCCCGAAATACCCTTACACCCGAGTACTCGCACATTCTCTTTTTGCACAGAAGGGGGTATTCAAAGTTAGAAAACTTGAAAAAACTTAGCTTATGATGCATGCGGTCTATAACGTCAACCAGCAGTGTTTCAAAATGTAATGCCTTATATAAGCAGGGTTAGGGTTAGTTATCAGGCATTTTAACTAGACCACTTGAATATGAGGTAAAATCCTCTGCTAGAATAATAATTTTGGAACATAATTATTATATACATTAAATCTCAGAGGGTACAATGACATGGCGATGAGATTTGTACTAATGGCTACTGAGAGTTTCATACTCTTGGGAGTCATATATTACTTGTGAGCGATAGGTATTCATGATTCGATCTATCTTGACCCTATATTTTCAAATTAATGACCCAGGTACATTATACAAAGCCTTTGGAACTACCCTTTTTAATAATTCAAAATCATATTCACACTTTGCCCTTGTATATCTCTTTGCTACCCACTCAGTTTACTCAATGATATTTAGTTCACTGTCGAATACAGGATAGAATATCACCTTTTAACTAGCATTAAGTATAGTCTCGTCGATCTGGCTTTTTTGACTAGAGAAATCTGCATGTATAGGTAAAAGTGCTTAGGTACAGCAACTTCCACAATTTAGGCACAAGGACTTTAGCTGACCGGACCATCCTATTGAGGACAACATTGTACATTAAGTATGGAAGGTTAATGAATCCAGGCCTTGTAGCTATAGGCCTCGTTCAATAAAGATTCATTTAAGGCCTTTAGATCTATCATCAGGAAGAACCAGTGACTGAATATACATACCTGCAGGTTGAGTATAGTCTGTAAAATAGGTGTTGTACATCACTGTAGCATGCTTCCCTGCAGGATCTAAATCAATTCCTGAAAGATGTGAGATATTGTCTCCATATTTGACGTGATTGCTGGCATTGCCTAGGGCAAAGAGGACTTTGCATCCTGGGAATTGAGCTTCAAATACTAGAATTGCTTTTTCAACCAATTGGTCCAGCAATCTATCTCCATTCCAACATCCCCAACCCCCGTACTTCATCATAATACAGGAATCTGCATGATACAAGCATCTAAGTAGGGTTAAAAAATCTGAGATCTATAGTTCTTTTCCTGTTCCTTATTTCCTTGTTGGTTTATGTTTTGGATAGACTCAAATGAAATGCGAGATATCATTACAGTTGAACATGCTCTGATCTTGTGTAACTAAAATCAGTAGTTGGATTTAGCCAGACAAATGTTCTGACATGCTTATCTTAGCAAGATTTTCATCCCATTGTAGAACTCTATGCAGGTTGGGCTCCAGAGGTGGAAGAAAGATAATATCACGATAACCTTTCACATCATCTCTTTCAGGAGCATTATTGTAAATTCTCTTTCAATACTTTTAATCATCAAATTGCAGCTTTCGTAACCATGTTACATTAGTTGATTGCACTATTGTTTTCTCTACTTCAAGGGTAAACTTCTCCTAGTCTGGTTGTAAATACTTTCATTATCGAGGTTTGCTGATTCCCTCCAATGCTTTGCAATTATATTAGCTAATCTATTTAAAGTAAAATCTATTTACATAATTTACCACTATAGCAGTATTATATGCATTATATATCCTTAAAAAGAATTCACTGACTGTCTCTAGCCTTATAACTGACTTCCAAGTATCTTGAGAATCCCAAAGGGACTCCGAAGATAATGTTAAGATAGGGGTGGGGGTGTTAATAGTTAGGTCTTGAATCGACAAGGTAAAAGGAATGGAACTAATAGAGTGACCGTTCAACTTGTAGTATTAAAGATGATAGTCCTGTGAGGCTTGAGAGTCTGAATCTTTAAGGGATTGCAGACTCCTTTAATAAAATAAATTGTAGTTAGAAAAACTAACTAAAAGCGCAAAAATCCTGTCCAACAAATATGCTAACTGAGGCAGCATAACAAGGTACCTATATTCCCAAAACAGAGGGTTGAAAGCGACAGGATAGAGCTAACAAAACAAGTAAGGGAATCCAAATATGAAGAAACGAGAAATCGCTAATACTATACAAATCCAGTAGGTATAGCAGGAGGATAGAAATACACAAATTGGTAGAAGCAAGAAGGGAGTAATCATAAGTAAAACAAGGAAAGAATAGCCAGTTAGGAAGTCATACCCAATTAGGAAGGGACAACCAAATTGTAGCGCTTATCAGGTATAAACCTAAATAAGTAATACCAACATCAACTAAGTAGTAATAGTAGACACATAGTAGGATTCCATTACATTCTTTTTAAAAGACATAAAACAATCTAGATAATAAGGAATATTCTAAAGGACTTAATCACCAACCTGCCTTTGCAGCATTTCACTCAATATCAAAATATATAACTCAATTAGTAAACATATATTCATCACTGGTGTCAGGACCTTACAACTTTATTAGCCTTATAGTAGTGAAGACAAAACCTTAAGGCAGTTAGATTTCCTTCTCAGATTCATCCAAGGAGGTGATTGTTGAGCTGGTATCAGATTCTGTCTTGTCTGAGTCTTGAAGCGGTTTCCAAATTCCGTCAGGATCAGGTACAGTGAGAGGGTGACATAGTCTAGTTTTTGAAGTATCCAGCCAAAGAAACTCTTGTCATGGGACAAAGGGAGTTTGAAAGGTATAGATTCATTGTAGGTATCAAACCAGTAGGATCTGAGATGGGTGCTGGCGCTTTCTAGGTTCTAGAGGGGTTCCCATATTGCTTCAATTACGTCCTAGCCTCTCCAATTGATTAAGAACTGTCCGATTCTGATATAGATTCGATCTTTGATTATCATTTCAATTATCCATTGTTCTTGCCCACTAGCCTTGATGGTTATATAATCTTTAGATATGGGGTCAGGTGTTTCACTCAATGCTGAGTGATTTGGTTTTAGGTAAATGGGAACATGGCTGTGATGGATCCATGGGTTGATTCCTGCTATTACTAGGGGAAGTATGAGTTTGTAGTTCTTGTGTCAGTCAGGTGCTTCGCTCACTGAGAATTGTCCTAAATATAGTTTAAGTAGTTTGTGATTTCATCCAACCTTATAGACATGTGGTGTTGACTAGAGGATAACAACAGTTTCGTTAGGGATGATTCGGGGTCCAGCCTTTGTTCTGTTTTAGCTTGAGGGAATTTTGACATGATCTGGCCATCTTGAGTGCATCTCTGGTGAGTTGCTGGTTCTTCATAATCTGGCAAGCAATCTTGTCTGCTGCGGGTACTGAAGTGGAGAGATCTCTGACAGTGGGGAAAAGGTTTGGTAATCTGCCAAAGGTGATTTCCAAGGGGGAGAGCTCTGTGCTATCACCGTGAGCTGCCTTGATTGTAGTCTGGGCATGAGGTATGTGGCGAACCCACTTGGTTTCTTTAGGTTTAACATAGTTCCTAAGGCATTTGCGAACAGTGCTTATTCTATACTCAGTCTGTATATTGGTCTGGTGATGGTAAGCTGTAGCAATTTTGAGATCAACATCGAGGTTAGTGATAAGCTGTGTGCAAAAATGTAAGGTAAATATGAGGTCACTATCAGAGACTAGCGAGGTAGAGAAACCATAGATGGAGAAGACTCAGTCAATAAGGCTGTATTCTGTTTCGATAGTGTGATATTCTGGGAGACTGGTATAAAGTATGTAAAGTCACTGAATCAATCCAAGACAACCATGATGAGTTCAAGCTTGGAATCGGTAGGGAAAGGTCCTACAAAGTAAATTGCAAGAGATGAGAATGGCTGTCTGGAGACAGATAGAGAGGTGACAGATCCTTTAGGAACAGTAGTAGGTTGCTTGTTGAGCTGGCATAGGTGGCATCTGCGGATATAGTCTTTGAAATCGTTCCTCATAGAAAGCCAGTAGAAGTATCTTGAAGTATATTCAAAACATTTCTGCCTACCTACATGTACCATTTGTTCATAGGTAATACACACTATTTCGCTTCTAATATTAGAACCTTTATTACTTTTTTCATAGGGCACCTGAGGTTAGTCTCTGCAGTCATCCTTACCCATTCTGATGAGAGCTCCATCATCTAAGAGCCAGTAAGTGTGGTGGATAGCCTTAGTAAATACCTCAAGGAGAGTGTCATTGGGTGTAGCATTGTGAATGCTAGAGTACAAATTTCCTTTGATGTAGTTAGTAAGCTGAAACACGTGTAGGTCAAGCTGTGAAATGGGCTGATCAAGGAAGGAATCCTCATAATCGACAGTTGCTTATCCTATAGAGAGATCACATCCTTGATTGATATCTGGTTTTTTCTCTTTCTTTTCACATATTAATAACTGTATTAAAGACTGGGTCGCTATTATCATTGTGGATGGGAGGAAGAATAGCCCATCTATAGTCTGCCTTGCCTTAGGATGATGAGGAGACACAAAGTTAGAGGTAGAGTAGAGAGGTAAGGGTCCTAGAATATCACCAGATCCAGAGGGAAATTATCCTGTATTCTTTCCATTTATGTGGGTTTAGCATTTATCCCAGACACAGGTAGTCCACTGCATAGCTCTGTGTCTATTAGATTCAAGAAATCAGTCTAGTTCATTGACTGTGGGTCAAGGAGGGACTGGTACTGGCTCAGAGCCAGGTTCAGTATGTATTCTGCTTGGTGATATTTACAAAGGTGGTGACTACAAGGGATTGTAATTAGCATTTAGAATTATAGATTTGTTTAAAGAAGTTGGTAATAGCATCTAGATGCAAGAGTTGGTCTATATCTGTTGGAGTATTGTTATTTCACGTCGGGAGGCCAGACAGTTGAGGTTTAGTTCGCTCAATAAGGACTGTTGCTTGGATGGTACTTGAAGGTTGCTGAGATAGGAGGAGGTCTCAACGATTTCACAAAATTGAATGACATTGATTGAAAGCTTGAGGATAGCTGCAGCTTTGTCCATGGCTTGTTCAATAGAATCTGGGTGGTGACTCCCTTCTTGGAAGCTAGTGGAGTTTGAGCTGATACCATGATGTGAGTTCAACATGGAGTGGTGTTCAGCAGTAAGAATGTGCATGGGTATTTGAAGAGTGTGAAAATAAGAAGGGTCTTGGGTATGGCCGATATTGAGGTAGTATCTTGATACACTGTTCATGGTGGAGGAGGGGGTCATGATAGGCTTCTTCTCTCTAGGGTCTTCGAGTATTTAATATTCTTCAGGTGGGGTGTCGTCATACATCCTCGATAGTGCATCTGCAACGACATTGTCTTTGCCAGGTCTGTGTATAATATCGAATCATAAGATTGATAGAATATGAGCTATCTAGTTCGGTGGTAAGGAAGGTCAATCAGCTTCAGGAAACAAGATAGTACTTTGTTGTCTGACACAATAGTGAACTTGTTGCCATATAGAATAGGATAAGAATGCCTGAATGGCATACACAATCACCAAAAGTCTCAATTCATGGAGAGGGTAGTACAGCGGACTTGTTATAACCTTTTGTTACAAACCTATCCCTAGTCTGCCGGACAAGGCACACTATCTTCTTTAACAGCAACAGGTAACGATACGTACCGCTCTTCTCACCGCTTCTCCAGATCTCGTAGCCTTATGTCGCCTAGGGACGCTGAGTCCTTTCACTCCTAGCCCGTGCAACTGCTCTTTAGCG
>QFET01022372.1:0-41700 GCA_003316355.1 Tuber calosporum | reverse complement strand
GGGAGGGGGGACTGAGGTCGTGAGAGTGGAGGGGTGGGTCTGGAGGGGCAAGTCCGGTCAGTTGCAGTGTGTGATCCATCACAGTTAGAGCAGCGCAGGGGACTGGTGGGGCAGCAGGGAGCAACGGCTTTGACGTGGCCTCCCGGAGGGAAGGTGGTGTTGGGACATCAGTGGGAGGATCTGGGATGTGCGTTAGAGCAGAGGGGGCAGGTTGAGTGGGTAGTTTTGCAAGCAGGGGCAGGATGTCCATAGTTCCAGCATTTGCGACACTACTTTAATCGGTTAGTATAGTGTGCTCTCTCAGCTTTAAGTGGGCGGGAAAATAGGCGGATGGAAGATCCAAATTTGATGGCTTCAGCTGGGGGGACGGTGACAACAACGGAGGTTGAGTTCTTGAGTACCCTCTTGACCGGGTCAGGTTGGAGAAAGCGGGCAGAGAAAATGGTGACATCGACAGCATTGCGGATAGACTCAGAGAGGCCAGTGCAGTTGTCTACTTGGTCAGGGGGGAGGTTGGCTGTGGGGAGTCTGTGAAAGGCAAGCTGTATCTCATTCAGGGTGGGACGTAAAGTGTGGAATGGGTTATCGCCAGTGGGGAAGGGCTGGTTAAGCTTAAGAGCCATGGCTTCATAGTAGGGAGAGTAGGCATTGGCTTCAGTGAAAAGATAGGAGCCCAAGGAGTGAGTGACCCTCTGCTGTTCACAGAGGCCGTAAATGCGAGGGGGTTGGGGCAGTTGGCTTGCCTAAGGCCAGAGGCAACCAGGTCAGGAGCAGTGGCAGCTATGGTTAGTGCATCGGAGTGTAGCAGAGGTAAGGTCCTGGGGGAGAAAAAATGACGTTCGGCAGCAGGCAATGTGGTAGGGCCCTTCTCAGGCAGGCTACCAGTATTGGACGCGGCGACTTGTGCGGCCGTGGCTGGTTTATTCCTTTTGTTCTTACCTTTCCTACAGGCTGGTTGACCAGCGGCGACAGCAGCATAGGTGGCAGGGGGTTGAGCTTTGGAGTACTCAGGGTCCTGGTCTCCAGGGAGGAAAGTGAAGGGGTTGGGGTACTCTCCCTCATTGTAGGTTTGAGCCTCCCAGGACCTTGCGTGCTTGATGGGGTATGCCACAGGGTCACCATACCAGGTCTTGGTCTTGCTGTCATACTGGGACATATCGAGGTCAAACCAGTTCTGAGAGGGGTGATTGGGTGTTGCTTGTGGCTTAGTAAGGATGGTTTTCACAGTAGAGGAGAGGCCGTGGGGAACTGGCTTAGGTGGGGGACAGGAGGAGGTGTCAGCAGTTACCCTGGGCGCCAGGTCTCTGACCAATGCTTCAAGGTTGGCCAAGGGACGGGTGGGATAGTAAGGGGACAGATAGCGTTGAGGGTATTGGTAACCTCGAGGGGCTCCTAGCGAGTACCGATAGCGCCGGTACCTGTGATCAGCTTCAAGAGAAGGGGGATAATAACTGTCACACGAACAGAGAGGTTGCGGAGGTTGGAGTCCTAGAGACGAGGGAAGAGGTCAGGGTTTGGATCCATAGAGGGGCTGGGCTCATCATATAGCTGCCTGAGCAGGGAAAGGTTAGGATCAAGGGGGCTGGGGGACTGTGATGCAGAAGAAGAGGCAAGGCTGGGCAATTCTGCGGGTAGGGCAAGGGGGGCAGTAGAGCTAGGGCGGCCGCCATATGGGTTGCCACGCTCGGAGGTGAGGGATTGTGGCCTAGAGGCCCTACCAGTGTTGTGGGGTATCCCTGTTGGGGGCTGGTTCTAGGGAAGTGCAGGGTCGCTTATAGGTGAAGCCTCTGCGAAAAGCAAAAATTTGGTGTGTAGAGATGGTTGCCACACAAATCCCGCTGGTTTTGTGCAGCCGAATGCGGTAATATTTTCAAGCGTGAGGAAGGAACAGGGCGCGGAGCGTGTTAAGTGACATGGTCCATTTCTTGGTATAATAATTATCATTAGGATGTTTACTATCATGCCTATGAGATTTCGATTATTCAATCATTTACAATCAAACTTGTAATATTACTTTCAATTACTAATCAAGAACCCCAGGATTAACGTACATAAGCAACAAAGTCTAATGAAATAGACTGTTACTATCACTCTTTCCCAGGTAAAGTAATTAATAAAAGAAATAAAAGATAAACCCTACCTAAATCCTATACAAAAGGAAGTCAAACCCAAAGCTTTCCTTCAGCATTGAATTACATCAGCAAATAAAATATTTTGCCTTCAGTGCTCTCAGTGCGTCTTGATAGTCTAGAAGATGTAAACGTAAACTCACAATCTCATCAGGGCCCCCACGGACGCATTTTGTACGGACCCGCTCAGTTTGCATTCGGACACATCGGACTTTCTCCAGCAAACCCTCCTGAGAAACGTTTACTATACAATGTGGACGTTAGGCATTGCACTCCTGACGCCTCCAGTCCCTTATTCCCTTTGTTGATAACTGTTTTCCACTTGCCAATCCCTTCTTCTGCAGCCCCTTCCTATCTTCTTTTCCCTCACCATTCCTCCTCAGGAATAGCTTGATTCTTCTATGCTTCATCCACATTTTGCCCCATACCCTATTCCTGAGTCCTGATGGCTTTGACTCTGCCTCTGATTTTGCTTTACTTTCACCTCCTACTATAACTATGTTCCAATGTCACTCGTATTTCCTTGCATTTGCCGGATGTCTTCCCTCCACCAATAGTTTTCGTCAGAACCTTGTCCATATTCACACAGTACAACTTGGTCTACTCTAGATATCTCACGGCCCTTTCCCCACTTTCTCTGATGTCTCTGTAGTCCTTGTGCAGTTTTGAATATCTTTATATCTTAGACTTTAATACTTTAATCCGCAGGACGTATTAAGGGAATATAGTAGAATATCATATTGCATCAGTCTCTATTCACAATCTGCCTGCACTATCCTTTCTTCCTATGATCATCAATAATAGGGGTCTTCTACCTTACCCGATCAGCTAGCCTTCACGAATACTAACTTCCCTCGAGACAATTCTAACCTTTATGATCTACCATTATTTTCTCTGAGGCAACATGAATGATATGCTAATATCAACAGCCATTTTGGTCCGCGTCATCTGCACTGGGTTCGTCTAGCTGCCGCATCAAATCATCATGTCCGTAGACTAAACTTGGGTCAATTAAGCCCGCCAGCAGGTCTTGCACTGGCCCCTGCTGGGGCTCTTACTGGCTATATCATCTTAGAGTCCTGCGTGAGCGACTGACTCTGATGGATTGTTTTCCATCCTGCTTCAGATGGATTCTGAACTCTAGGCGCAAAGCATCAAGATTGTTGCAATATCAGTCAATCCTCTCTACACCTGTTTTCTGATCCTTGGCTATGCTACCCTAGAATCCTCTAGTTTCACGCCAGATAATACGAATTTTGAAAAGCTCTGAAGTATTAGCCCAAGTTTGTAACTGGTTTTCCAGCAGCCCTGTAATTCTGTTAGCCTAATTACCACCCGCCTTAAGCACATGTTTTTTATCTTTACTTTGAGAACTGTAGTATGTGAAATTGATATCATCATCAAAGAGTCCAGTCTGCCAGGACTACCTAGCATGGCACAATATGGTCAGAGACAGGCAAAGGCACTGGCCGTTAATCTTCTGTAGGAATCCGTCATGCTTTGTGCTTCTTCTTTTCTTGTATGAATAAAATTGTACCTAAATGACACCTGGAAACTGACAGGCTTGGAACCTAAGGTAAAGTGCCTTAGGTCATTGTTAGGCCAATCTAGTCACGCTGCGGACGGCAATAATCTGAAAAGAGGGCTGTAAGCGTGACTCATACCCCTTTGGCGGGCAATTAAACTATTCTTTCTCAAGTGAGTACTCCACCCTTTGTGCACAGGCTATTGCATCCGGCATATCCAGCTCATCGAGTTCAGTTACAGACTTCTTGATATAATGCAAATACTGAGATCTAAATGCTATGTACTAAGCTCGAATCTGCGAAATTAGAGGTTGGTAGCTATTATATTTAGTCATACCAATTTATGAAAGCTTACCTGCTCATTCAAGGCTGTTGTAGCATCTTAAAAGCTGCAAAACCCTAGTTCTTGCCGCACATCATTCCAATACGTGAGTACCAATTCGGTCTGGGTAATTGGGGTGGAAATGATCTGTGAATAGTGTCCAATCCCATATAAACTCAAGAGCTTTTATGTGAATGGTAAGCTCAATCCCTACATCAATATTTTGTCTGCTTCTGGTTACTACTAGGACTGCTTGACTGAATTCTGGAGATCCTGGTGGTGACTGACGTGGTGTTGTTGTTGGTGTTACTGGTAGATTTTGTCCGAAGGCCGTTCGGCTAGTCGATATACAAAATCCATTTTGAGTAACACGTAATGGCTATTCTATTTACAGTAACGGAAAACCACTCATAATCCTTTCCGATCGCGGGTCTGGGCAACGGTCTTAGTGATCCAGGATGGTTGAGATTTAACCTCTTGCTCAGTTATGGGTCTCTGCGCCCCGTCACCTGTGGCCTGGTGTTCATCATCGGCATCTAGTGCTATTGTGACTGCCTCCTTATTTTCTTCACTCGGACTACCGTTATCCTCATATTCTGGATCATGCAAGTCTATACTATCATCTGTCGTGTCAACTTTGACCTAGGTCGTTCTCACGATTGATAACTAAGCAAGGCAGGATTTCACATGACACATAGTTATGGGTCATAAAGCTGTCAGATTTCGCACTATGACTCAGTAGTAGTCATGGGGTCTCACATGATGCACACGAGTGCAATCAATCGTATATTTTGTTTGGTTAATTGTGCGCATAACCCAAATTGGTAATTCATATGATGTAATGATTTTCACACATGACTCATATTATGAGTCATGGGTTTCACACATGTGACCACTTGAGGATACAGGACTTGAATAATGAGTTTTGATTGTTTGGAAACGCTGCACAGTCCACTCATAGGACTTATCCGATGGATTTCATAGTATGACTCAATATGAGTCATGCCGAGAGTGTGACTGATAGGTATGAGTCAACAGGGTTAGGGTTGAGGGAAGAGTTCCGATATAAGTACCTCTAGGCAGCCTGTAGTTAGGACTCTTCACGCAACCATTTAAGTTCTTTCCTATACAAATACATTACCTCTTTACCTTCCCGCTCCTCTATTTGGCGTTGTGCGATAGGAACCATAGGGTTTTGTTAATCAATACAATGTAGGCATAGGCCTAAGAACAATAGTAGATATTCACCTGGTACTACGGGTTGCAGTTAAGGGATGTTGATTCTAAGAACAAGCGAATCGAACTAGGCTTAAATCTTTCCTTGTAAACGGAGATTCTCTAGTAAGGCTTGAAGGTAATGATTTTGGAGTAAAAACTTATGATATTGATAAGATCTCTTCTCCATTGCTTGATAATGGGTAAAGCTCGTGAGGCACTAGGATTTGTATATCCAGCGTCTGTGTGATTCGCGGACCACAACTGGTTCACATATAAACAAGTATTTTCTTCCAAACCTTCCTCTCATAATGCGAGAGCGAACCCTCTTTGGCCCTGAAACTTTCTCTTCCCCCACACAGCTATTGGTATGATCAAAGCTCCCAATTTGGCTCAGGGTGTGGACCCACTTAGTCTGACTTGTCAACCTTGTTTCGGCTGTTAAGCTATGGCGGCCCGTATTGGAACTTACCAATAACTTCATAGAACTCCAAAGGGCCAGATTGGTTGTTGGCCGGGTCTGCTTCATGCCATCTTATCCGGCTCAGCAGCTGGCTTTCAGTAGACTATTGTTCACGATCGGGTCAATACCTTCTGGTCTTCACTGCCTCTCCATATCAACTAGTTCTGATAGGTTCGTTGACCTAGTAGGCATCACGGGGGCGTTAGCATACTCTCGGTGTGCATCGGAGTAGCCTACTTCAATAGCGCATTCATACCCATCTAAGACTATCCAGGCTCTCTAATCTTCAAATGTGTGTAAGTCTGCGAGTTCTTGACGGAATCACTTTGTTCTACTTCCCAGACGTACCCTAAGAGGCCCTCTCATATAAGCTTCAGACACCATCCGGTCGGACGGACGGCGACGACGTATACGGGGTTACAAGATGTGTTCCAATTACTCGTTTTTCTTAGTAGACGAGCAACTGCACTAGGTGCCTGTGTCGACTGCCACGGCGAACGCCGCGGCCGCAGGGGGGTAATTGCCTGTAGAGATTCAGATTCATGCAGTTCTTCCTGAAAAGTTATATAATCCTCTTGGGAGTCGTTTATGCTTAACACAAGCTCCCTCCTCTGTCCGGTTTCTCCCGAATCGCTTTTTGAAGATTACCCTCTCTTTAGGTACCACATAAAAATAACAATAAAATAAAATTTAAATTTTAAAAATGAAACCCAAATTTAAATAAACCAGGAATTTACCAGTCCCCTCTTGAACTCGACTTGGTAGGGTAAAAAACCTAGTGCGTTTGCTTGAACAGACTACGAAAACCTTTTCCTTGTCATTCAATATCTGCCTGTTTTAGGCATATTTGGATTCTCCATCTGATATGCCTCCACCAATTCCTGGGCATGCTCTAAGTGGTCTGGTGGTTCCCAAGTGTTTCATCTTCGGAACAACCAGTCCATTACACAAGGTACCGTAACTCACGCATCGGTCGGTTCCGACCTCCCACCCACTGAGTATAAGAGATTATTTCACTCTTAATGATTCTTTCGATTTCCCATTCGAAACCAGAATCGATTTCTTCTGGCTCGTGGGGAGGTTGTTCCCTTGCTGGTCAATTGAATGTTCAATACGGTTCCAACAATGATACATTAAATATTGGAGGGATCTTCTATCTTGGTGATATTTCTTGTTGGGAGGCACGTTCTCCTCTTTTTTCCAACAACTTAAACTGGCCATAGATCTTTGGCCTAAGTTTCTTCAAGGGTTGTTTGGTGTGTATATTTTTGCATTTAACATGACCAGGTCCCCGACCTTGATGTCTGGTTGCTGCTTAGCCTTGCAATTGTAATATTTGCTCATATTTTCCCGCGTTTGGGCCAACGCTTCTCTGGCCTGATGGTGTCCTGTTTGCATCCTGTGTGCGTATAGCTGGGTGTCTGGATCTTGAGCTTTACGTTCCTTCATCCATTCTGTTTGTGGATGGAATCCATAGATTGCGTAGAAGGGTGACCTGCCATGCGCATTCCTTACTGAATTGTTGTAGGTATGTTCAGCTAGTGGTAACAACTGGTACCAGTCCGTTTGGTCATAATTGACAAAGTTTCTGAGGTATCCTTCCTGCACTTGGTTGGTCCTCTACGTGTGTCCGACCGTTTGTGGGTGGTACGCAGTTGACATTTTCCCTTTTTTCTCTAAGGTTTTGCATAAGGATACCAAGAATTCTCCTGAGAACTTTGCATCCATATCGGAGATAATTTCAGCTGGAAGTCCATGTAGCTTCCAGACTTACCTTAACAATAGGTTTGTAGCATCTTTAGCAGTTGCATTACTTTCCAGACCTATAAAGTGAGCCATCTTGGTGAATCGATTTACAACTACCATAATTTGTGTTCTTCCTTGTGATTCTGGTAGTTGTGTGATGAAGTCAGTCGGTATGGATGACCAAGCTGCGAACGGGACTTCAAGTGGTTGGAGCAAACCGAATCGCGCATGTCGTGGAGATTTATTATGTTGACATTCATCGCATGACCGTACGTAGTCATTTATCCACGCAGTTAGCCCTCTCCAGTAAAAGTCTCTGGTAACAATTTCCAGAGTCTTCTCCTGTCTAAAGTGTCCTGCTACCTTCGAGTCGTGGCAACCTTTGGCTATAGTTGTCTGCAGCTGTTCATTTTCTGGAATGTATAAGCGATTCTTATAGCATATCAGTCCTTCAGTTACTGCCCTGTGACTTGGTAATGGTTTGCGCTCCTACGTTAACGTTTCCAATTCCTGCTTGCGTTCCTAACAGTCTTCATTGTTCTGTCCTGCCTCTCTAATGGTTTTTAATAATATTTGGTGATATTTCCTAATGTCGATCTTGGACATTATAGCATTAGACATTACAAGTATCCCTTTGTCTTGTCTTGATTAATGGTCTATTACATCAAGAAACTCATTTTCGGCCTGGGTTGCTTGCGAGTATGCAACTACTACCTGGATCCTTGTTGTAGTTGATCGCCAAGGGTGATACATCCGTGCTTCTAAATCCCCTTTTGCCCCATGCAGTTTCTGAAGTTCGTCAAATCTATCACTTCAGCCATGTGTATGTTCTCAATGATCATTTGTGCCCTTTGGTAACCTTTGCGAAGCTAGCAATCTTGGGTTCCATGGTTCATTATGATAACCTTGACTTCTCCAGTGTAATCAGCATCAATTATTCCTCCACTAATGCTGTTCCCAAATTTGGCGGCCATTGCACTGTGTGTTGCCAAACGTACATATGTTCCCTTTGGTAATCCGGCGGAAATTCCTGTTTCCACCAACCCTTATTCTTTGGCCGGAATTATAAAGTCCTCTAGTGCGTACAGGTCGTGTCTGGCTGCTAGTTGGGAACCTTTTGTAGGCATTCGTGCTTTAGGAGTCAACAATTTTATTCGCAAGGAATCAGTAGACTTAGTGCCGATTATTCTTTCCTCCCTCTCTGGCTGATTTAAGTGTACCTGTGTGATTTGGAAATGAGAAGGCTGGTGTATTGACTGTTTGCTATGAGCAGCTCCCTCCTCTGGGCGGTACTCCAGCTATCGGCATAGTGCAACTAGCTTTCCGCCTCGTTTCCACGGTCGGTAGACAATCTTGAAATCGTAGTTCGCAGGTTGCTGAGCCCATCATATCTGCCGTGGATTCCATACCTTAGTTGTAAGGAGGTTCTGTAGGTTCTAGTGATCAGGGTAGATAGTGACTGGATTTTCTGTTCTGACCAGGTACTGTTTCAACTCTCTAAATGCTTCAAGAATCGCCAATAGTTCCTTAGCATGGATCTCATAATTTCGCTCTGCAGGGCTCAGCTTCCGTGAGTGGAAAGCCAGCGGATGTAGCTTTTTGTCTTTAAACTGTGAGAGGACACATCCTATACCAAAATCACTAGCATCTGTTTCCACAATTGTTTCTCTTTCAGGGTAGAAATGACAGAGTATAGGGGCGGAGATGAATCTTTTCTTAATTTCTTTAAATGCCCCATCTTGTTCCGGCCCCCAGCTGAATTTTCTGGAGTTGACCTTCAACGTTTGGGTTATTGGTTTGCAGATTTTGGAGAAATCCTTAATAAAACATCGGTAAAAATTGGCAAAGCCAATGAATATTTGCACCTCCTTGACCGAACTTGGTGCTTGCCAATTTTTTATGCTCTAGACCTTTCTTTTTCTCTTGGTTACTACATCAATAGCCACAATATAACCCAAATCCTCCTCTGTTTTGACGTGAAAAACTGACTTGGTGGTTGATACCACTAGATCATATTCTTACAAGCCAGAGAGTAACCTCTTGACCAGATCGATGTGTTCTTTCACTTTCTTGGGGTAAATTAGCATATCGTCGAGGTATACCACCACTCCATGATCTAAAAATTCACTAAGAATTTTATTCATCATGGCCTGGAATGTGGCCGGCGCGTTCACTAGCCTAAATGGCATTACGTTGTATTCAAAGTGGCCGTATCGGGTCCGGAATGTTGTTTTCCACTTATCTCCTTGCTTTATTCTTTTGAGGTAATAGCCATCTTTTAGGTCGAGCTGAGCAAATATTTAGGCTCTAGTCACCCTGTCCCGGAGCTCGCTTATTAAGGGTAGTGGATATTTGTTAGCTACCGTTACCTTATTCAACTGGCTGTAGTCCACACATAGCCTCCTTGACCCATCAGGTTTAGGGACGAATAAAATTGGAGCCCAAGCAGGAGATTTGCTTTCCACAATTTTACCTTGGTCCTGCATGTTCTGAAGATGTTTGCTATGCAAATCTAGCTGGTGGGCGGACATAGGATATATAAGGCCACATGGCAATACTGCACAGTGTATTAAGTTAATGGCATAGTCAAACATTTTTCTTCCTGCTAGTGTCTCTGCCGTTTCTGATGCAAAAACTCTTTTGAATTCTTGGTATTCCGCAGGTATTGGTAAGAACTTTGTTGCTTCTGTGATGGAGGCCACCTCAATTCTTCCAATGTATCGTGCTTTTAGGTCGTAGGGCACAGTCTCGTCCTATTCAAAAGACAGAACTATGCCTTCATCATTAACATGACTCTTGCATTTTTCATCTTTAAATATCCATATTTGCGCATCCTCAAAGTGCCTTAGGGGATGTTCTGTATGCCACCATCCAAATGGGATGATAAGGTCGTATTTACCAGCATTGGCAATTACGCAAGAGATGTGAGATCGGTGTGCATTACTCCCATTCTCAAAAAGAATAGGATTTGTGTAGTACTTTCCGCCATTTGCTGCTGTGGTTCCTTCAAAGGTGTAAATGTCCTAGCGGTTAGTCCGTGTGTGGTATTGTAGGCGATGTTTATTAACCAGCTCTTGGTTACTTAGGATTATATTAGATCCTGTTTCTAATAAAATACGAATTGGGATCCATTATTCATTTGGTTCAATGAGGGGCCTGCGATATGGGGATGAATAATAAGGAGGGGCAGGTGCTTCTGCTTTGTTTCTTTTATTAGAGCCGCTAGGGGCCGGTGCAGGTCGTTTGTATGACATTTTCGTTATTGTGGTATCTTAGGCTGTTTGTTACCATGCCTGCACGGTTTTGGCAATTTAATCCTCCTTAGACAAACTAAAATTTGTGTCTTTGGTGTACTGGGCAGCCCACTACTAGCGGTCTTTACCCCTTGCCGAAGGGTTCCCATACAACAGCCATTTGCCCTGCCTAACTGAAGCTGAACTCGTATCATTAGGTGGTATGCAGGGGATTCTTCACCCATAACCTCGTTTACCACATGAGTCTATCATACCTATCCTGTCTACAAAGCCAGAGTTCAGGTTCGGGACGGATTAACCCAGCTCCATTAAGCGTGTGGACTAGGTAACTGTGGTTACTCATTCTCTTCCACTTCATTTTTCTTGATGTCCTGGCTCCGGTTCCGTTTCTCTAACTATTCCCTTATCCATCCAACTAGTGATATATGTCGTTCCTGGAAGGCTTTACACGATCCAAGCTTGGCTTATTTCCCCTTGTCATTCTTAAGAAGTTCCTAGTCAACCCTGGTCTGTCCACTCTTCGCAGGATCTCTTGTAAGGATTTATGGCTTTATAAGGATACAGGTTTAGTTGACTGTCTTCCGTACTGAGGTCCGATATACATCAAATATGGAGCTCCACTTTCTTCTTTTTGAGTTTCATGTTCCTAGAGTTAGTCCCAGACTTCCACGAGCCGCCGTCCAAGTTAATCGCTTCATGCTTGCCAGTCATTCTTAGGTCTGCGATACTCCGGTATATCTGGATTGCTTTTCGTGATTCTCGCTTTGGTTTTATTATTCCGACGGAGAAACTCGGAATACCTGCTAGTACGACCTTGCAGAGATCAAGCCCGCTGGTTGATTTCGGTTTTGGTAAGGGGTCCATAACCGAGTACCTGGTTGCCTTCGCTGCCGGTGCCGGCAAACCTTGTTTTTATGTTTCATACATGTCATCTAGTTCCCAAATCCTGGGCTGGTTGACTTGGTTCACCCTGGTTGTGGGTGTGGTTTGCCCCTTTGTTAGCAGGGGTCTTCGATATTGCGGTTTGAAATTTCCCCGTTTCTGTCCTATAACCGATACCAGGGCCTGTTTCATGCAGATCTTCTAACAATGGTTAGCCAAAGTACAACGCATGCATTGGTGGGCTCTCTTTTGCTCTACAAGTTTTTCCTTAGGAATTCCTTTATGAGCTTCAATCCCATTTTTGTGCTCAACCTTTCCTTTAGCAGGGGCTTTTTTCCCTTTTTCCACTTGTTTTTTCAATTTGTAGGCAGCTTTTTCAGCTGCCGTATTGGTGTTCCGTTTTTTATTTCCAGCAGTGGTCATGCTGGGTTTGGATCCATCCTCCCGTTTTCTTTTCTTGGAGTCACTTATTCCTGTGTCGCTTTTTCTGAATATACCTTGTTGTTCCTTGAACGATTCTTCCGCTTTGGTAACCCTGCGGACTGCCATGATCCATTCACTATCCTAGTCATGATTTTGATGTAATAGCGTACGCATGGCCTCAATAGGGAGTTGCTACTGAATTATAGTTCTCCAAGCGATACCAGATACTTCTCCCTCGATGTTGTGATTTTCCATTGTGAGGAGATACTTCTCTATATCCCCTGTATACTGGACCTTTTCCATCTCGGCTAAGGCCTTTTGTGCCTTATGCAGTACTGGGAATCGTTTTCTAACTTGGGCTTGAAAAGTGATCTAGAAATCATAACCCTCATGTTTTGGAAATCCGTGGTCTGCGGTCATTTTCTTGCGATAGGTTAACTAGAAATGTGCCACCTCGGTTCCTTCCATTCTTCTTAACCCAAAGTTGATGCGTTCCTCCTCGTTTTCCCATTGCAATGGATTTCTCCCAAAGTAGTCCAAGCAATTTAAGAACCATACTCGCACATCCTGAGTTGTCTTATTCTCAAACTTGAATGTTGGATCAGCTTAGTGGCGGTTAGTCCTGGACAGTTCTTGCCCGAGTTTGTCCAACCATGCATCTGGTTCGGATTCGAACTTTAGACCAGGTAAGGGTCTCCGTGATGGCTCACCAACTCGTCCCTAGGGGCCACCGGCATCTTCCAACCCCGGATTATGATCTCCCAGGTTGGGTGCATTCGCTGGAGGAGGCGCGGGTCGTTCTTCTCTGCCATTTCCGTGTCCAGCACCTCGATTGACTCTCTTTACTTTGTCTCTTCGGGCAAGGAACCGAAACTCTTCTCCGCCATCGGCTGTGGTCCATTTTTTCAACCCCGGATCTCCTACTGGCTGTGGCGCCACTGTTTCCCACACACTTGGTGGGTTCCTCGTAACTTATAGTTGCAGCAAAGTTTCATTCATCCATTTCAACATTCGATGTAGTTGCTCAAATGGCGCATTCTGCCTAACCACATAGGCCTCCCTTTCTGACTACTCTTGTTCAAGGCGCTTGTGCAGTCCTGGTAACCCCATCAGGGTCCGCTCATATTCTCTTTGTGCGGCCACTTGTCTTGTAGGAGTTCTACTTTTTGGCTTGCCAACGCCTGTTCTAGCTGGTGGTCTCGATCCTGCGACTCTTGTCCTGTTGCGCCAATGTTAGCGTGAAGCTGGGTACTTAGTGCTTCAGGGTGTGTAGCTATTTCTTCCTGCGCCCGCAACTTCGCTTCCAACCGGTTCCTGGTTGCATCTTGAAGTGCGGCGGTTTCTATTGCAAATATTTCATGACCCGAATTGACTTGTTTCAACTCTTCGCCAATAATTTGCTCCCAACGTGTTATCGGTTGGGAATGGTCCTGGAGTTGGTTCGCCTGATCCTGAGTTTGGCCAGATAGTTCATGGTAGGCCAGATATTCAATATCAACCGATTCCTGGAGGGTATGGTCGAAGTTGCTCATTGCCTGGCCTATACGTTCTGCTAATCTTTCCATATCTGGATTTCTGGGATCGGGGGGACTGGGAGTGCTTGATTGAGTTCCTGGCACCGCCTTTCTGACTCCACTTGGCTGAGAAAGGTGGTGGAGTACCAAAGGTGACTTGGAGCGTCCAGGTGGATAGTCGCTTCCTACCAGAGAGTCTTCTCCCATCTCAGACATGGCTTTGTCCCTGTCGATAGTCAATTGTCGTGCCGTTTTGTCCTATTGGGACTCTGGATGTTTTCTTGGTCTCCATACAGGTGGGGTAAAGGGGGGGAGGTAAAGCTCAATGAACTGGAAGTTCCTTCTTCATCAGTATCGTGGTCTTGGAATGGTTTCCACAGGAAGGTGCGGCTGTAGAAGTGTTCGTAGATATCTTGGTAACCCGATTTGGTAGGGAGAAGTAAGGAATCGGTGAACCAAGAGGGTTCCTGAGGTAGATAGAATTGAATCTCCGTGAGGAAGTATTCAAGTATTTCTTCGAAGGAGGAGATCTATTTTAAGGTACGTGGTTCGAGCAGAAGCTCGTCGACGAGGGTTGAATAAGCTATGATCTTGGGTGATTCCTTTGGTATGACTAGGAGGTGTCCCGTAGTCATGTAAAGAACCTTTGTAATAAGGAGAATTATGAATATACTGCTAAGGGTAGTCGATTCTAACGACAAGCGAATCGAACTAGGCTTAAATCTTTCTTTGTAAACAGAGATTGACTAGGAAGGCTCGTAGGTAAAGATTTTTGAGGAAAAACGTATGATATTGATAAGATCTCTTCTCCTTTGCTTGATGATGGCTAAAGCTCAGGAGGCACTTGGATATTTATATCCCGTGTCTGAGTGTTCGAGGACAACAACTGGTTTACATATAAACAGGTATTTTCTTCTCCACCTTCGTCTCTTAATACGAGAGCGAACCAGCTTTGACCCTGAAACTTTCTCTTCCCCCACACAGCTAATGGTATAATCAGAGCTCCCGACTTCTCTGAGGGTGTGGACCCACTTAGTCTGAGTTGTCAACCTTCTTTCGGCTGTTAAGATATGGCGGCCCGTTTTGGAAGGTACCAATAACTTCTTAGAACTACAAGGGGCCAGCTTGGTTGTTGGCCGGGTCTGCTTCATGCTGTCTTATCCGGCTCTGTAGCTGGCTCTCAGTAGACTAGTCTCCACGATCGGGCCAATACCATCTTGCCTTCACTACCTCTCCTTATCGAATAGTTCTGATAGGTTCGTTGACCTTATAAGAATCACGTGGGCATTAGCCTACTCTGAGTGTGTTTGTGAGTAGCCTACTTCAATTGCGCATTCATACCCATCTAAGACTACCCGGGCTCTCTGAACCTCAACTGGGTGTAAATCTGCACGTTTTTAACGGAATCGCTTTATTCTACTTCCCAGATGTACCCACAGAGGCCCTCTCATATACCCTACTGACAGCATCCGGTTGGTCCGACGGCGACGACATATATGCGGTTACGAGATGTGTTCCAATTACTCGTTTTTCTTAGTAGACGAGGAACTGCACCAGGTGCCTGTGTCATCTCCCAGGGCGAACACCCGGGCCGCAGGGGGGTAATTGCCTCTAGATGTTCAGATTTATGCAGTTCTACCTGAAAAGTCATGTAATCCTCTTAGGAATTATTTATTCCTAACAGTTGCAATAGTACTCCTACATTGGTGGCTGAGATTAGCGCCACGCCCGGTACCGTACTTCAAGAACCTACTGGTTATCTTCATTCAACCTCTAGAGAAGTAGTTACCTGTTGCAAGTCGGCTGACAGCACAGGATCGTAACAGTCATGCTGATTATCAGGAGGTAGACTATGAAGTTGTGATTCAGAGAATCAGCATGCTGATCCTCCATGAAATATGGACCAACCATAATTAAAGAAAGGCAAGTTAAGGGTATTACAGCAATACCTTTTTAGATCAAGATTTCCTGACACGTCCTACGCAGACATGTCTTTGTTGCGGTTTATAGTAATGGGACAGACGCAGTCTGCCACCATTGGGCTGTGACTCCTATGACATTATAGTAAGGGGAATAGAGGGATAATTCGATTGAGGAGTGATGTTAAAGGTTGGTTGTGTCAGGACACGTATTTATATTTAACGATATCTGAGGCAGTATTATGGAGGTTTGTATTTAGGAGACAGAAAAGGTCTGCATGCCTTAAAAGGGTTCATGTTCAAATATTGTCACTCACTTTCAGATCAATTACCTTTGTATATTTGGTACATAAACCTCATTTCCCTGTTTTGGCTGTGCTAAGATATGAAGGATTAGATTCAGCGTACCAAGTAGGACTTGGCATAGGGATGGGCAGGTCGGGATATGCCAAGAGCACTATTTTAGTTTGCGTAAGGTTGCCAAGCAGACTGTAACACATGAGGTTAAGATTCTTATCCCCTAATCTAGTGCACAGCTATGGCTAAAGTAAAGGAGTGTAAGATAAAAATAACCACAGACAGAAAAGATACTAAGCAGGGGATTCTAAGTGAAAAATAGTTGCAAAAAATAGTTTACAAAGTTCTGAAATCAAAACAACAAAGCAACATAAAAAGTCCAAGTGCCAACCACGGCCAAACAATACCTGCTCCTACTATCCACCCCACAGCCCTGACTTCAATCCTATTAACTAACTGGCGGCTAATCTCTCCCACCCTCCCTTTCCCTTCCTTTCCTCCTCCTCTAAGTTCTCATCTTCATCCAATTCCTATTCCTGTTCGTCTTCCTCTTCCTCCACCTCCTCATCCTCTGCAAGAGCGGGCCCGACCGGGCCGCCCTCTTTCTTCTGGGGACTGAATTACTTGCTGTCCAGGGCAGAAGTTCCTTCCTCGTCTTTGTAGCGATGGCAGCGGAAGAGAAGGTACCTGGGTTTGTTTAGCAGAATAAATCCCAGCCAAATGAGGAAGTGACGGCTCGCAGGATAACGATGATTTCGAAGATTGGGAATGGCTATTAAAGATCATCAAGGAGCAAAAGTGTTCTGTAATGGGTCGCGCCAACTGCTTGCAGAGATCTGACTCCGCGTGCGATGACTAGGTCGATTGCCACAAGCAATTAAGCTTGGGTCAGTTGAACAAGCTCAATCCAATACACCACCCCACGGGTCTTCAACCAAAAATTATCTAATCTGTGCGCTACAGGATGTCCAGGCCGCACCACAGAGGGCATCTTGACCCAGTAGCGGACTAAGACAAGCTCAGTCATACCTCTAAGATATATATTAACATATATATGATGTGATAACTGTCGACACTTTTAGGGAACATATGCTCATTACCGGTGGGGACTGCATAAGTAACAGGGGTTGCAGGAGGAATAGCCTAGATTATTACATCCACAGTTTGCGAATGCTTTTTCACCACATCCTAGAGCAAGTAATCGAGACATTTTGTAAAACGTCTACCATTTGCACTGTGCCTATCCCAGTATTGGGTTCTATCATTGCTCGCAAGTAGCTCAATAGTGGGTGCGTATGTCTAGAGCCTTGCACTTTCCCATACCCTGAAGCTCGGGAAGCTTAGTATCCTCATATGCTCCATCTGGTATTTAACCGGATTCCTCCAAATACAGTACTTTGGACTGCAAGTACCGAGGTTGGGGAAGCAGCAGACGTGCTTGCACTAATGAATATCCCAGTCATTTACATGGCCTGTCGTTCGTGGAAAACTAGGCCAACCTTTGCTAATGGCAGTGTGGTTGCTGTTGTAGCGACGGGGCTCGTGAGCAATAGGTTTGTGGGGAGGTTGAATTATATTCAGATAAAGTTAGTCGGCTGGAATATCAAGTTATCCTTGAACAAAATCAAATCGGATGCAAAAAGGTAATAAAAAGGAAAACAAAGGACAGCTGCGTTGGAAAAATACTGTATTTGTCAGAGGCTAGGGGGGATATGGAGGGTAGGAATGGTTGAAGGGGGAGTTGAATTATATTCGGACAAACTCAGTCCACTGAAATATCAAGTTGGCGCCAAACAAATAATGTTATATGCTTAAATGGAAATCAAAGTGGAGGCGAAGTAGACCAACTTTGGCAAAATATCGTTTTTGTCAGGAGAGTTAGAAGGGTTAAGGGAGCAGTTTCAATTATCTTGGGACAAAGTCAGTCGGCTGGACTCTCACGTTAGCCCTAAATATATAAAATTGTATGAAAACAAAAAAGTCAACAAGGAGATGAAGCTCTGCTACTTAGGAAACATATCGGTTTTGTCTGTAGAGTTAGGAGGGTTGAGTGGGCGGGTTAAAGTATCTTCGGACTAAGTCAGTCAGGTGGAATATCACATTAGCACCAAACAAATAATGTTGTATGCAAAGAAAAAAAAAAGTTAAACTGGAGACGAAGCTTAACTGCTTTGGAAACATTTCATATTGGTCAGGGGAGTAGTGAGGTGGAGGTGGGTGGTAGAATTTTCTGCGGATGAAATTGGTTTATTGGACTATCAAGTTAGCTTTGAAGAAAATAAAATCGGATGCAAAGAGGTAATTAAGAAGAAGACGAAGCAGAGCTGCTATGGAAACATACCATTTTTGTGAGGAGAGTCGGGACGCTTGAGGGCGTTGTTGTAATCTCTCAGGACAAAATTGACGGTCTAGAAGATAAAGTTACCCTTGAATATAATAAAATTGAATACTGAGGGGCAGATTGAGGGAGATAGAATTGTTTGGGGAATATACAAAAAATTGGAAAGGGGTGAGAGGTAGCTGTTTGGACAATTATTAGCTGTCAAACTTGTAAAAGTACTGTATATAATGGATGAGTTGTGTTGGGTGTATATCGTACCTGTGATGAATATTATGAGTGAGAGGTTGTAAAGGGCTTTGTTGATGGTTTGTGATAGAAAGAGGATGATAGAGGGAGTGGGGGGAGGTGGTTGATGAGAGGTGTAGTCATGTGGTCAGAATCGTAATGATGGGGGATGGGGATAGAAGGTAGGAAGTTAGGGATTATATAGACCTCTAAGGGATTTTTTTGGTCAGTTGAAACTGGAACACTGTATAGGCCATTGTAAGGTTTGAACAGCTCAGCAAACATTCACCCCTGGTAAATCTAGACCTCGACCCAGTGTTTTTGGTCTGTTAAAACTTGTAAGCTGTACTGACTGCATTAATGTACAAACCGCACTGCAAACTTTAACACCTTGAAAATATAATAGTTTCATGAGAGCATTAGGCAAATACAAAATAAACTTTTAAGCAGCAAAATCGCCTTAACCTACTTGCTAGGACCTGAACAATGCCTTAATATGGTTGAACTTAAAGAATACTATGTATATAAAAAACATTGATTTTGAGCCACAAATTTACTGCATTCCACCCACTAAGACCCGCACAGGTACACTTATATAATAAAATAAAGTATTGCGCTAGGGTTTGTGTATGTATAAAATCAACCTTTAAGCAGAAGATTTTTAGAATCGGACCCGCCATGCAACCTACTGTGCAGGGTACCGTAAAAATGAAAGCTGGAACTCGATGATTTGTTGGAACAATATTTACTTTCCGGATGAAAATTTACACTATTGCATCTGGTAAGATATGTGAACACTAGGAAAATCAAATAAGAACTCAGGGATTGGAGAGAAAGAATATTTACTTTTAAATGGCAAATTTAGTGAGTTTCTTCCGGCATGACAGGCACTATGCTGAACTCCGTGAAAATACAATGTTGAGCTACGAGATTTGTAGGAACAAGATTTACTTTCACGAAGTAAGTTTATAGTATTGCACTCCACAAGATAGAGGACAAGCTAAACACAATAATAATAAATGTAAAACTCGGAGATTGGATACGCACAAAATCTACTTCCAAGTCATAGATTCGCCCTGTCATATCCGACAAGAGAGCTGCTCCATGGAACAAAATTATAAAATACGTCCCGGGATTAACAAAACCTCCTTTTAAGTTGCAAATTCACTCAATCTAGTCCTCGTATGTGAGTAGATATTATCATGAGAGCTCAAGGCATTGTTAGGCACAATATCTACTTTTGAGCCACAAATTTGCCAAATTCTATTCAGTACTCAAAATAAAATAAACAACCAGAGGGTTTTTGAAGGTAGAAAATCTACTTTTGGGCCGCAAATTTGCCATATCCCATCCATGACAACCCACACTACGATGAGCAATCGGAGGCTGAGAACTACTAGTAGACTTGATATCTAGTATGTGTAAGATTTAAAAAAGTTTGCTAAATCCACACTGGGAAATTTTGATTCATGAGCAGTAAGAGAAGACAGAGGTCCGGATTTTGGCGTAAGGAATCAGTTATGAATTCCAAGTGAGTGTTAACATAAATTGGCCTATGAAAAACACTGGCTGAGGCTGAATTTTCTGGGTGGCCAGGATACAACCTATTCTAGTCAGGACTCAGAAATTTCTTTTTTCTGGTTTTATTGGTACCAATAATAATTATCTTGAAATGCCTAAGTTGTTGTGTGGAGAACTTGAATTAGGAGACCTGTCAAGCATTCTACTATACTAGTACAAGTGTGAGAACTACTTTCTGTTACAGGCTAGGAGGAAATTTAAATATAAACTTGAAAGACAGTACACACCCATACTTTGTCCGGGTTGCATCCACTCAGGTGTAAACTGACTCTGACTGATAACATCAAAGCTTAAACTCAAACACTACATGGGAGGACACTAGCCTCCAACTCTACAAAGTATCCATATTGTCTGCAAAGCTATTAACCGGATGCAGGATACGAAAAGCAACTTTGCCCCCTGCATCGTAACAGCATGCTACCCCTCTGCATAATTGTGGACCAGACCTTGCCCTGGCTGACCAGTTTCCCATACGATGAAAGCATGACTCAGAACCAACTGGCCATTATTGTCATAGGCCAACCCATCAGTGATCACAGTGACTCTGACTATGAATCTGATGTGAGATCAGTGGTTCCAGATTGCAATATGACTATCTATTTAACCGATACCAATATAGAGAATAATTCGGAGGTAGAAGACATTTTCTAGCTGCGGCCGCATGGAGGTCATCTAGTCAGCAAACTTTCCCAGGTGGTGGAGGCATCATTGGTGATATTTTGGGATATGCAGAGCTCAGTCAGGCAATAATAGATGACCAATGGGGCCATTTTTCCTCCGTGTGCGACTTCAAATTGGCTATGTGGTTTGTTCAAAGTAAGGTATCTAAGTCACAGATCAATAATTACTTTGCAAAAGGCATAAATGGGAAGGATGCTAGGTCATTTCAATTTGTGTTTTCATTATGAAAACAACTATAGGTACCAGACCGATTTTATCACTCTCTAGTTTGGACAGAAGCAACTATGGAGGATGTGAAACATGCAACCAATTTGTATTACTGGAACATGGTAGACTGGGTCAGGTACTTAATCCGGTAGATCACTTATAGACTGGATATGGACTTGGCACCTATTCAGGAATACGATTCATGTGGGAATCGCTTATATTCTATGATGCATATAGTGGACTGGTGGTGGGAAACTCACGTACATTATAGGTCCGTGAAAGTTTTAATCAATAAGAGTTCTATGCTTACAGTCTAGTCTATTCACTTGCAGGAACCCTGCCAGCAGGATCAACTTGGTTCCGAATATTGGCTTTTCTGACCAGACCCACCAAACTAATATCCATGATGATCAGAAAGCCAGGCAGGTATTTATCACAATCAGCACAGACCTCTTGTGGACTAGAAATAGCCTAACTAAGATGTTGATCCTGCTCCTTGCATTTTTAACTGTGCAGCCAAAATTTACAGGTGAAACAGCCTGCGTTGAGGAAGCCAGACGGCGGGCAAAGGCGGATGTTCTGAGGGGTGCCCTTAAAATGATCTTTGTGCCCTTACAGGAGGTTGTCCAAGAAGGGTCAATAATGGACTGTTTAGATGGCAAAACACGCCTCTGTTTTCTTATTTTGTAGCCCTGGATTGCGGATCATGCAGAGTACACGACCTTGCACAGATTAAGTAACAAGTCATGCCCGAAGTGTAAGACTCCGAACCTGGAGCACAGGGAATACCCTGTGTCTGAATATCAGATGCACGTCTATATATCATAAAGAACAGTATTAGGCAAAGAGGAGATAGGAAGGGCCAACCTCTGACAGTACTTTCAACGGATGGGGGTGAGAATGTGTAGAAGGGTTCCTAAAACAGCATGGACAGCAGAAGGGATTCAAGAGTGCCAGGAAGCCACTACCAAAGAATCCCGGATTTAGAATATGAAAAATAGCCTACTATGAAGTCACACCATGGCAGGGAAAGGAGATATGCAATGTCAGCCGCTGTAGTTTATCAGTCTTGGCGCCCACACCTTCAATCCTGACAGTTTGCATTAACTATCCTTCAGTTGAGGCTTACAATGTGTTAGCACACTGATCAATTTCGGTCTGATGGCCCTGTATCGTAGTCATACACCAGAGACACTCACCTACATCGAAAAGTATCTGTAAACATTTCACTGTACAAAAGATATATTTCTGAAAATCTGGACCGCGATGTCTAGCCACGCCTGGGCGAACTGTCAGGATAAAGATTTCAAGAAACAAATGGAAGATCTACAGGCCAAGGAAGCCAGCAGTATCTCCACAGCTAAAAATAGTCGACTTGTGTTCGAAGAAAGGTCCCAAAGGATATATCAGCATACGTATTTGATGCAGCTGGAGATCCACTTCAACTTCCCCAAGATGCACGACCTAACTGCCTTTGAGTCCCATGTTAAAGGCTTGGAGTGCATGTCGATTTATATCCAGGATATCTGTAAGCTGCCACATAAAGAACAAATCAAAGAAGGCGACCCAAGGTCAACCAAAAGTGAAGCAGTACACTGGCAGAACTTGTGGCAATATAGCTGCTAGCCTGTCATGGAAATGATATTGTAGATACTAGAAGCCCCTGTGAAGGCAGGCTATGAGATTAGGATTGGCAACATGACAGCGGAGCTGTGGGCTTCCTCGTGCTACAGGTTACCTCGGCGTCTTCAGAGTGGCTACGCAAAGGATAAAACCTAAACAATCTACAAAACCGGTTGCACACAGGATTTGTTTTGTAACATCCAGTAGTGTCAAATCTAGGTTCTATTCCATCAGAATAATTGTGCGGATGATCCGCGCATCACCTAGCACATTTAGTCTGACCTCCGGCTCACTCTACAGCTAAAGTGGTTATTTTCAGTAGGCTTTCAGCAAAGTAGAAAGAATTTAGGAAGGCAGTTGAAAAATAAACTACAGGTGATAATGACGGCGGGGGTCGGCATGTGGCCGCCGAGCTAAGACCGGATCCTTTGCGATTACTTTTAATTAAAGTACAAAATCAAACCAATAATCGATGCTCATGGACGAATTTGGTACGCGTGAGTGAAGTAGGTGGGAGGATTTGTCTGAGAAGGGGGGTGATTTGCTGTCTGGCTTGTCAGATGGATAGGAGATGTGAAGACCTGGTTTATAGAGTGTAATGATGAAATATGTACACATCAGAGGGGCTGGGATGCAAAGGATGGAACGATAATGGTGAAACACATAAGATGTAAGGGAATCAAATGGCACCCTCCCACAAGAGTGGGATCCATAAAATGAAGAATGCGGTAAGATTCCGTCTGCCTGTGGACTCTACCTCTCCCGAGACTAAGTCTTGCATCCAAGGTAGGATTTGTTTTTGCTGATTCAGCTCCGTTTTCTTGTATGGCAGAGCTGACTCACCTGGTCCAATTTCCTTTCCATTACACCCTTTTCCTCTATGCCTTATTTCTAGTCATGGCAGCCAGCTTTCTGGTTTCTTTAGGGTTGTTAATGTGGTTTACTTATTCACTACCATTAGTATAAACCTACAATATCGTAGTTGATCCATGCAGCTAGGTAACATTTTTCTCAACTAGGGAATCCTCAATCCTTTGATGTTGAGGTTCAGTTGACATACATTGTTCAGCTTCAGAAGCGGTTCGCTTGAGAGCTAGTTTGATAGACTATACAAGTGGTTGAGGAGCAGTACTGGGTCACTACAAGTTAACCACAATCTATTAAGGAGACTATTTCTTTGGCCAGCGGCATTGGTCAGTAATGGGTTATTGGAATTTAAAGATGTTTTTCCTCATACACGGACATCTAAACATATCAGGCGATTGCCACCCACTCTTGGGTTTTAGGATTATGATTCCTAGGAAATGGCTCCATTTTCTGCTGTCACTTAGCTCCACACAACATTTCCTTGCTCTGCTCTTGGCGAGTATGATTTTATTTGACCACTATACTGATGAAAGATAGCATATCCTTTTGTTGCTGACCTGTATTGTGCAAAAGGTTACGATAGACAATGTATGCTCTCTGGTATGGAGTCTTCTTCCTCCTGGTATTAGTCAAATCTGTTGTCGTACAAATGCGAGCTTAGTCCTTCACGGTGATCCTGTCATCTTATAACTAATTAGGAAACTGCTTGAGTTCATCGACAAACGGATATACATATCCGGGCCTTAGAACCAGAATGTTCCATATGCTAAAGGCTAGGTCGAGATCTGAGTCACCGATGAAACTGGACTCCACGCACTTCTGAAAACCTCTCTAAGTGTATGACTATTTGTTATGGTGGAAGGTAACTCTAACCCCAAGAGATGCATCCAGGCTTATATGCACGTGGATACATTTGTATCCTTATTATTCAGCCCATACTAGAAATAGCATGATCAGGAAGACTTTGCCCATATCTGAAAATTCTAAGTGTCGATGGTAGTTAAACCGATAATCCGCATCTTGGATGAATCACTTGATTTCATGGGTGTCCTTATTCAACTCTTCGATCCCAACCTTTTAGGTTTCTTTGGTCCAGCTTGGGATATCTTGTTGGACTTCCAAAAGGTATCCTTCAAGGCATGACACCGCTCATTATATCATAGCGTGTAAACCTCATTACAGTGGGACAAAAGTCGACACAGAAATCAACTTAGATCAGTAAGGGAGGAAGAGGACCAGTCTCTACGACATGAGGAGGCTGAATCACCCAGTTCTCCACTTTCATCGACATCTCCGCCACCTGCTGATTACTTACCATCGCCTCTGCCAGTCTTTCGACTAGAAAGTTCTAAAGGTTCATCATCTATGCTAAACAGATTCTCTAAACTAGTTTTGCTAACCTCAGGGGGGGATAACCCTTGAACTAGTGAAGGAGGGGGAAGGGTATCTGTTGCAGCATGTACCTTATCCACATACTTTGAAACTAGCAGTAGAAAGGTAGGGCAAACTCCAACTTGCATATCGCTTTCTAAACTACAGTAACGACAATGGGTCCTTATCAATTTCAGAGTGGTGGGTAAATATTTTAGCGCTGGACCAAGACCTTTTGTACATGGAGCCTTGTAGTGTAAAACATCCCCGGCTGGTCCTCCCTCAATCCTACAAGCCTGGGAACAACAAGCTGTATCCGCCTGCGCCATTGGTCTTAGAAATATTCTCAACCAAGGATGGACTGTGGGCTTTGCATGAGGCAGTAGTACTCACGGGTGCATTAAAAATAGTGGATAAAATGGTGAGGCCGGCAAGGGAGTTGCCACAACCACTCTGTATGTTCATCTGGCTCATATGATGATATTTGAGGTAGTAGGCACTGCGAGATGGATTTTCACCGCTGTGGATGCATGTAGCTTTTGGGAATCTTTAGTGCTTCTTTACCCCTGCAAGACATGATGTTTTGGGTACAGTGCAGGAGGGGCTTGGAGATCAGCTTGCTCGACCTGCTGCTGCTGTAAGAGCAAACAGGGAAATCGTTGATGAACCAGGAGTTCTTTGCAGACTTAAAGGTTCCCTTTTGGGACGCGTGAAATGCTGGTGCCAGTCTACATCTGCAATTACTTTTGCAAAATGTGGTAGAAAGCAAATGGGTCTGCTTAAGACAACAGGCATGGGCGTGGCTAGCTCCATGATCACATCATTTTCTGATTCAAGCCTGATACCTTTCACTGCCAAACATGTGAGCCTATAAAAGGCCTATGAGTGCCTGCTCTGTCATGACATGCTAGCGGTTGGCATTCAGAACCCTCTTTTGACCGCCGGTAGGTCTGTTGACCATATTCTGTGTAAATAGACATGCTAATATAAAACTAAGGTTGCGAGATTGGACTATACTTCCACGAACCTATAGCCTACTTCATGTAGAATGTATTACTCCTAAACATCGTGGGTAACATAATGAAAAGTAACCCCTTATGAAATGAAATTCAGGGATCTATAGAGCTACTACCAGAGAGGTATAATGCATGATGGATGTTATGACGCCAGAATGGTGGGAGACTATTATCATTTGACAATCCTGGAGCTCCTCGATAGATACCGTATCAATCAATCTTATAACCAGTTCACAGCAGTAGCCTTGAAGGTCTGTGATAACATAATAGTTTATGAGACGTGCGGAGGAAGTTGGGGTACTTCTCGGCATGCGTGTATGTGACATTTCTGGTATAGTAGTTTCTGTTAGGCACAAACAACTCCCAAGAGGATTACATGACTTTTCAGAAGGAACTGCATGAATCTGAACCTCCACAGGCAATTATCCCCCTACAGCCCCGGCGTTCGCACTGGGTGTCGACACTAGCACGTTATGCAGTAGCTCGTTTACTAAGAAAAACGAGCAAATGGAACACAACTTGTAACCGCGAATACGTCGTCGCCGTCTGTCCGAGCGGATGCTGTCCGCAGGCTCTATGAGAGGGCTTCTCTGACTACGTCTGGGAAGTGGAACGAAGCGATTCTGTCAAAGACTCTAGGAGTTGAACCCAGATGAACTTAAGAGAGCCTGGGTAGTCCTAGATGGGTATGAATGCACGATTGAAGTAGGCTACTGCGATACACACTGAGAGTATGCTGACGCCCCCATGATGCCTATAAGGTCAAGGAACCTATCGGAACAAGTTGATAAGGAGAGGCAGTGAATATGAGAAGGTATTGTCCCGATCGTGAACACTAGCTATCCGGAAAGCCAGCTGCAGAGCCGGATAAGACGGCACAAAGCACCTTTGGCCTACAACCAAGCTGGCCCCTTGGAGTTCTAAGAAGTTATTGGTATGTTGCAAACTGGGCAGGCATATCTTAACTGCCGAAAGAAGGTTGACAAATGAGACTAAGGGGGGGTCCACACCCTTAGAGAAGTCGTGAGCTCTGATCATACCATTAGCTGTGTGAGCGAAGACAAAGTTTCAGGGTCAAAGCGGGTTCGCTCGTGGATTTCGAGACGAAGGTTGGGAAGAAAATACCTGTTTATATGTAACCCAGAGGTAGTCCGTGAACACTCAGACGCGGGATATAAATATCGAAGTGCCTCCGGAGCTTTAGCCATCATCAAGCAACTGAGAAGAGCTCTTATAAATATCATAAGTTTTACACAACATCTTTACCTACGAGCCTTCCTAGACAATCTCCGTTTACGAAGAAAGATTAAAGCCTAGTTCGATTCGCTTGCCCTTAGAATCGACTACCCTTACCATTATATTGTTATTTCTCCTTGTTACCAAGGCTCTTTACATGACTACTGGACACCTCCAAGTCATACTGCAGGTATCACATTAGCTCATAACTGATTCCACACTCCTCGACGAGCTACTGCTCGAACCACGACCTTAATAATACACCTCCTCATTTGAAGAAATACTTGAAAACTCCCTCTTGGAGATTCAATTCTATATACCTCCGGAACCCTACTGGTTTACCGATCCCCTATTTATCCCTACCAAATCCGATTTTCAAGAAATCTACGAACACTTCTACGGTCCCACATTCCTGTGGAAACCACGATACTGAAGAACAAGGAACATACACTTATTTCATCTTTACCTCCCTATCCTTCACCCCATCTCTTTGGAGACTAGGGAAACATCTGGAGTCCCAATAAAACGGGATGGCCAGACAATTAACTGTCGATACGGACAAAGCCATGTCTGACATAGAGGAAGTCTCTCTGGTTGGAAGCGACCATGCACCTGGACGCTCCAGGTCACCTTTGGCACTCCACCACCTTTTATAGCCAGGTGGAGATAGAAAATCGGCCCCCGGAACTCGACCAAGCTGTCCCTGTCCGCTCGACGCCAGAAATCAAGCTATGGAAAGATTAGCAGAACGCATAGGCCAGGCAATAAGCTACTTCGACCGTACCCTTTAGGAATCGGTTGACATGCAACATCTCAGCTGTCGTGAACTATCTGTCAAGCTCAGGATCAGGCAACCCAACTCCAGCACCTTGTCAACGGATAACCCGTGGGGAACAGATCATTGGTGATTAGTTGAAACAGGTCAATTCGGGACTTGAAATGTTAGCAACTAAAACCGCCGCACTGCAAGATGCAACCACCAAACGGTTGGAGGCAAAGTTGTGAGCGCAGGAAGAACGGGCTGCACACCATGAAGCCGTAAGTACCCAACTTCATGCTAACATTGGGATAACAGGACAAGAGTCGCTGGATCGAGACCTCCTGCTAGAACAGGCGTTGGCAAGGCAAAAAGCAGAACTCCAACAAAGACAAGTGGCTGCACAAAAAGAACATGAGCGGACCCGCGAGGAATTACAAGAACTGCACCAGCGCCTTGAACAAGAATGCGCGGAAAGGGAAGCCTAGGTGATAAGGCAGAATGCTGCATCCAAGCAACTAAATCGAATGCTGACTTGGATGAATGAAACTTTGGTGCAACTTCAAGTTGCGTGGAACCCACCAAGCGTGTGGGAAACAGTGGCATCACAGCCAGTGGAAAATCCAAGCTTAGAAAGACGAACCACGGCCGATGGAGGAGAAGATTTCCGGTTCATTCCCAGTAGAGACAAGGGAAAAGCCGTGGATCGAGGTGACGGAAACCGAAATGGCGGGAACGAGCCACCACCGCCCCCTCCAGCGAATGCACCTAACCAGGTAGATGACGAATCTGAGTCTGAAGAGAGAGGTGGCCCCTCTCGATGAAGTGGTGAGCCATAACGAAGACCCTTCCCTGGCCGTAAGTTTGAATCCTAAGCCGACGCACGGGTCGACCGACTAGGACAAGCTTTGTCAAGGACCAACCACTGGCAAGCGGACCCACCATTCAAATTCGAAAATAAGCCTACTCAGGATGTGAGAGTATGGTTATTATTTGCGAGGACTACTTTATGAGAAACCCATGGCAATGGGAAAACGATGAAGAACGCATCAAGTATGCGTTAGGAATAATGGAAGGAACTGAGGTAGCCACTTTCATGATAACCTATTGGAAGAAAATGACTGGGGACCTCAGATTCCCAAAATATGAGGGTAGTGATTTCAGGATCACTTTCCGAGCCTGAGTTACAAAACGATTCTCAGTAGAGCATAAGGCACAAAAAGCCTTAGCCGAGATGGAACAGGTCCGGTATACAGGGGATAGAGAGAAGTATCTACTCAACAAGGAAAACCACAACATCGAGGCGGGAGTTTCTGGTATCGCTTGGAGAACTATAATTAAGCGGCATCTTCCTATTGAAGCGATGGGTACGCTATCACATGAGAATCACGACTAGGATAGTGAATGGATAAAAGCGGTCCGCATGGTTACCTAAATGGCAGAATCGTTCCCGGAACAACAAGGGCTATTCAGCTAAAGCGACCTGGGAAAAGTGACTTCCAGAAAAGGAACCAGGAGGAGGAATCAAAACCTAGCAAGACCACTGCTTGAAAAAAAAAACGGAAAACCTATTCAGCAGCAGAAAAAGCTGCCTACAAATTGAAATAACAAGCGGAGAAAGGGTAAAAAGCCCCTGCTGAAGGAATGGTTGAGCATACAAATTGGGTTTTAGCTCATAAAGGAATCCCTAAGGAGAAAATTGAAGAACGAAAGAAAGCCAATCAATGCACCTGTTGCACGTTGGCCAACCATACTTGGAAGTTCTGCAGGAAACAAGCCCAAGTATCGGTTATAGGACAGAAAAGGGGAAATTTCAAACCCCAATATCGACGACCCCAGATAACAAAGGGGCAACCAGAACCCACGACCAGGGTTAACCAAGTCAACCAGCCCAGGATTTGGGAACTGGACGACATGGATAAAACCTAAACAAGGTTTTCAGGGACCGGCAGCGACGGTGACTGGGTACTCGGTTATGGACCCCTTACCGAAACCGAAATTAACAAGGGGGTAGGACCTCTGCAAGGTCATACGAGCCGGTATTCCACGCCTCTTGGTGCGAAACTCAAAACCAAAGTGAGAGTCACAAAAAGCAATCCAGACCTACAGGAGTATCGCAGACCTAAGAATGACAGGCGAGCAAGAAGTGCTTTACTTGGACGGCGGCTCGTGCTAGTCCAGGACTAACTCTGGGAATCTGAAACTCAATAAGAAGAAAGCAGAGCGCAACATTTGGTGTATATCAGACCTTAGTACGGAAGACAGTCAACTAAATCCGCATCCTTATAAAGCCCTAAATCCTTGCAAGAGAGCCAAGGAAGAGTGGACAGACCAGCGCTGACTAGAGACTTCTTAAGAATGACAAGGGGATATCAGTCGAGCCTGGATTGTGAGAATCCTTCCAGGATAGGTACGATAAACTCAAGGGGTAAACCAGGCGATGCGTGAAGAATCCCCAGAGCCCAAGTGTGCCGATATAGTCAAAACGATACGAATACGGCTCCAGTGAAGACAAAAGCGTTGGCAGAGAAGGGCAAATGGCAGGTGTATGGGAACCCTTCCGCAAGGGGTAAAGACAGCTAGTAGTGGGCTGCCCAGTACACCAAAGACAGAGATTTTAGCTTGTCTAAGGAGGCTTAAATAGCTGAAACCTTGCGGGCATGGTAACAAATACCCTAAGTTACCACAACCACGAAAATGTCATACAAAAGACCTGCACAAGCCCCTAGTGGCCCTAAGAAAAGAAATCAAACCGAAAAACACCTGCCCCGCCTTATTATTCATGCCCAGAAGGCAGGGCAACCATCGAAGCAAATGGAGAACGGATCCCGATCCGTGTTTTATTAGACTCATAGTCTAACATATTCCTAAAGAACCAAGAACTGGTTAATAAACATCGCTTGCCATACCACACCCGCATAAATAGCTTGGACATTAACACCTTTGAAGGAACCACAGCAGCAAATGGGGGAAAACACTACACACATCATATTCTCTTAAAGATCGTAAGCAATGCACACCGATCTCACATTTCTTGCGAAATTCCCAATTCTGGCAAACATGACCTAATCATCCCATTTGGATGTTGGCATACAGAAAATCCCATGAGGTACATTGAGGATACGCAAAAATGAATATTTAAAGATGAGAAATGCCAAAGTCATGTTAATGATGAAGGCATAGACTTGACATTTGAATGGGACGAAACTGTGGTATATGACCCTGCAGCACGATACATTGGAAGAATCGAAATAGCACCCACTCCGATGTCAAAAGAGATTCTGCAAATATCTCAAGAATACCATGAATTCAGGAGGGTGTTTGCACCAGAAACGGCTGTGAAACTAGCTGGAAGAAGAACATTTGACGACGCTATTGACTTGACACACGGCGCGGTACCGCCATGGGGCCCGATATATCCTATGTCAGCCCACCAGCTCGATTTGCTTAGCAAATACCTGCAGAAAATGCAGGATCAAGGGAAAATCGTGGAAAGCAAATCCCCTGCAGTGACTCCAATTTTATTTGTCCCTAAACCTGCCAGTTCAATGAGGCTATGTGTGGACTACCGACTGTTAAATAAGCTAACGGTGGCCAACAAATACCCACTACCCCTAATGAGCGAGCTCCGCGACCGGGTGGCTGTGGACCAAATATTCACTAAGCTAGACTTGAAAGATGGTTATCACTTCCTAAGGATAAAGGAAGGCGATGAGTGGAAAACTGCATTCCGGACACAATACGGCAACTTTGTATACAAAGAACTGCCATTCGTGCTGGTAAACTCGCCAGCCTCATTTCAGGCCATGATGAATAAAATTCTAGGTGAATTTTAGATCCTCGAGTGGTGGTCTACCTAGACGACATTCTAATTTACTTGAAGACAGAGAAAGAAGTTGTCGACTTGGTCAAAAAAGTACTCTCTCGCTTGGAAGAATATGATCTAGCGTTATCAACCACTAAGTCGGTTTTTCACGTTGAAACAGAGGAATTTTTAGGGTATATTATGGCAATTGATGGAGTCACCATGAGTGAAAGAAAGGTCGAAAGCATATAAAATTGGAAGGCACCAAGGTCGGTCAAGGAGGTACAAATATTCATTGCCTTTGCCCCTTTTTACCGATATTTCATTAAGGATTTCTCCAAAATCTGCAAACCAATAACCGAAACGTTGAAGGGTGACCCCAGAAAATTCAGCTGGGGGCTGCAACAAGATGGGGCGTTTGAAGAACTTAAGAAAAGAGTCATCTCTGCCCCTATACTCTGTCATTTCTACCCTGACAGAGAAACAATTGTGGAAATAGATGCTAGCAATTTTGCGCTAGGCTGTGTCCTCTCACAGTTTAAAGACAAAAAGCTACATCCGGTAGCTTTCACCTCACGGAAGCTGAGCCCAGCTAAGCATAATTATCAGATCCATGATAAGGAACTGTTGGCGATTCTGGCAGCATTTAAAGAGTGGAAACAGTACCTGGTCGGAACAGAAAAACTAGTGACTGTCTATACTGATCACCAGAACCTACAAAACTTTCTTACAACTAAAGTATGGAACCCACGGCAGATACGTTGGGCTCAGCAACTAGTGAACTACAATTTCAAAATTGTCTACCGACCGGGAAAACGAGGCGGAAAGCCTGTTGCACTAAGCCAACGGCCAGAGTACCGTCCTGCGGAGGGAGCTGTGCATAGCTAAAAGTCAAGACTCAAGCCTTCTTACTTCCAAATCACACTGGTACACTTAAATCAGCCATAAAGGGATGAAAGAATAATTGGCACAGAGTCTCCTGATTTCTTGCGAATTAAATTGCAAACTCCAAACGCATGAATGACTACAAAAGGGTCCCGACTAGCAGCCAGACACGACCTGTATGTAGTAGAGGAATTTATAATTCCGGCCAAAGGACAAAGGCTGGTGGAAACTGGAATTTCCGTCGGATTACCAAAAGGAACATATGCACAGTTGGCACCTCACAGTGGAATGGCCGCCAAATTTGGGATCAGCATTGGCCGTGGGGTTGTAGACGCTGATTACACCAGAGAAGTCAAGGTTATCATAATGAACCATGGAAACAAAGATTGCCGGGTTCACAAAGGGAACTGAATGGCACAAATGGTAATTGAGCACATACACATGGCGGAAGCGATAATAGTAGACAGTCTACCAGAAACTGTGAGGGGCAAAGGTGGATTTGGAAGCACGGATGTACCACCCTGACCATCAGCTGCAACAAAGACCCAGGTAGTGGTTGCATACTTGCAAGCGCACCAGGGTGACTATGAGTTTCTTGATGAAACAGACCATCAAGCAAGACAAGGCAAAGGGATACTTCTAATGTCAAATGCTATAATGTCCAAGGTTGATATTAGGAAATATGACCAGACTTTATTAAAAACCATCAGAGAGGCAGGCCAGAACGAACAAGATTGGCAGGAACGCAAGCGCGAATTGGAAACGTTAACTGATGAGGGCAAACCATTACCAAGTTACTTGGCAGTAACTGAAGGACTGATATACTATAAGAATTGCTTATATATTCCTGACAACGAACAGCTGCTGACAACTATTGCAAAAGGTGGCCACGACTCTAAGGTAGCTGGACACTTTGGACAGGAGAAGACTCTTGAAATTGTTACCAGAGACTTTTATTGGAAAGGGCTGACCGCGTGGAGAAATGACTACATACGGTCCTGTGACGAATGTCAACATAATAAATCCCCACGATATGCGCGGTTTAGTCTGCTGCAGCCACTAGAAGTTCCATTTGTAGCCTGGTCATTCATATCGACCGACTTCATTACACAACAACCAGAATCACAAGGAAGAACACAATTTATGGTAGTCGTGGATAGGTTTACAAAGATGGCTCACTTCATAGGTCTGGAAGTTAGTGCAACTTCCAAGGAGGTTGCTAACATATTCTTGAGAGAAGTCTGGAAGCTATATGGACTTCTAGTGAAAATTATATCCGACATGGATGCAAAGTTTGCGTGAGAATTTTGGGAATCCCTATGCAAAACCCAGGGGATAAAATGAAAGATGTCAACTGCGTACCACCTGCAAACTGATGGACAAACAGACAGGAGCAACCAAGTGTTGGAAGGATACCTCAGAAACTTTGTCAATTATGACCAAACGGACTGGTCCCAGCTGTTACCACTAGCCGAGCATGCCTACAATAATTCGGTAACGAACACACATGGCATGTCACCCCTCTACTCAAACTATCGATTCCACCCACAAACAGAATGGATGAAGTAATGTGAAGCCCAAAATCCAGGTGCCCAGCTATATGCACACTGGATGCAAACAATACACCAACATGCCAGAGAAGCATTGGAACAAATGCGGGAAAATTTGAGCAAATATTACAACTACAAGGCTAAGTAGCAACTAGACATCAAGGACGGGGACCTGGTCATGTTGAATGCAAAAAACATACGCACCTAGCTACCCTAGAAGACGCTAAGGCCAAAGCTCTATGGCCCTTTAAAGGTATAGGAAAAAAGACGTGAAGGTGCATACAAACTAGAAATATCACCAAGATGGAAGATATATCTGATATTTCATGTATGATTGTTGGAACTCTATCGAACATTCAATCGACCAGAGGGGGAACAACCTCCCCGCGAGCCTGAAGAAACCGATTCAGATTTTGAATGGGAAATTGAAAGAATGGTGAAGAGTAAAATAATCTTTTATGCCGGGCACTTAGGAGCTAGCAACCGACCGACACTTGTGTTACAGTACTTTGTGAAGTGGACTGGCTGTTCCGAAGCTAAAATACTTGGGAACCACCAGACCACTTAGAGCATGCACAGGAAATGGTGGAGGCGCTTCATAGAAAGAATCCGGATATGCCAAAGTGGGCAGATGTTGAATGACAAGGAAACGGGTTCCCTAGCGGCGCCAAGCAAACGCGTTAGGTTTTTTACCCTACCAAGTCGAGTTCAAGAAGGGACTGATATATTTCGGAAATGTATAAGTTGGGGTTTTTATTGTTAAAAAATCTTTTATTTTATTTTTTTTATTGTTATTTCTCGGGTACCTAAAGAGAGGGTAACCTTTGAAAAGCGATTCGGGAGAAACCGCACAGAGGAGGGACCTCGTGTTAGGCACTAACGACTCGCAAGAGGATTAGTTGACTTTTCACAAGGAACTGCATGAATCTGAACCTCCACAGGCAATTACCCCCTTGCGGCCCCGGAATTAGGCCTGGGAGTGGACACTGGCACCTTGTGCAGTTGCTCGTTTACTAAGAAAAACGAGAAATTGGAACAAATCTTGTAACCCCATACACGTCGGCGCCATCCATCCGACCAGATGCTGTCCACAGTGTATTTGAGAGGGCCTCTCTGGCTACGTCTGGGAAGCGGAACGAAGCGATTCCTCAAAGACTCGCGGAGTTACACCCAGATGAAGTTAAGAGAGTACGGATTGTCCTAGATGGGTCTGAATATGCGCTTGATGTAGGCTACTCCGATACCAACGAGAGTATGCTGACGCCCCCGTGATGCCTGTAAGGGCAATGAACCTATCGGAACAAGTTGATTAGGAGAAGCAGTGAAGACGAGAAGGTATTGCCACGATCGTGAACACTAGTCATCCTGAAAGCCACCTGCAGAGCCGGATAAGAAGCCACGAAGCACATTCGGCCAAAAACCATGCTGGCCCCTTGGATTTCTAAGAAGTTATTGGTACGTTGCAAACTGGGCGGCCATATCTTAACAGCGGAAAGAAGGTTGACAACTCAGACTAAAGGGGGGTCCACAACCTCAGAGAAGTTGGGAGCTCTGATCATACCATTAGCTGTGTGAGCGAAGACAGAGTTTCAGGGTCAAAGCGGGTTCGCTCACGGATTAAGAGCCGAAGGTTGGGAAGAAAGTACCTGTTTATATGTAACCCAGTTGTAGTCGGCGAATACTCAGACGCGGCATATATATATCGCAATGCCTCCAGAGCTTTATCCATCATCAAGCAACGGAGAAGAGATATTACCAATATTATAAGTTTTACTCAACATCTTTACCTATGAGCCTTCATAGACAAGATCCGTTTACGATGAAAGATTTAAACCTAGTTCTATTCGCTTGCCCTTAGAATCGACTACTCTTAACAGTTTCCATCCTGGGCTACTTATTCTGGAAATGGATAATAGTACATGAAAATGTCACAAAAGGAGTCTTCATAAGCAATAATTCTGAGGCGAGAGTCAAACTAAGATATCAATAAAATAGGAAGATACAGGGACCCGTTATAAGATGGATCCTAAGGTTGCAACCCCACCAATGTTTCTTGTAAAGTTCATAGAAGTTAAAGATAAAGAGAATTGAATCAAAATCAAGAAACTTAATATCCTTAACCGGAAGATCCACTCAATTCAATTTCTTTGCAAGAATATAGTTGGTTATCAGACTTGAGTGTAGTTCATATTTACTTAAGTAATAATAAAGCCAATGACACATTTCCCTACTCTAACCTTAAATGAATACTCTTCTCCACTAAGGGTTCATCAATACCGAGCACATTCAGGGTTAACTTTGAGAGGAGGATGATCGGTTGGATCAGGAGAGTCTACCAATCCTCTTAGTTTTCTGCTATGAATTTATATTAAGTCGGGCGTAGAGAAAAACCTCTCTGATTGAATACTCATCAGTGGCATACTGTCAACTCGACCTGTAACTCTGTATCTCAGTTAAGATGCAGTTGCCCAGTTGTGATTCTATCTATACAACAGTTGTACTCAACCTGGTCTAGATATCCTATCAGCACCTAATCTAGAGACTTCTTATCTACACTGGTGAGTGGCATTGCTGCTTTGCCTAACTGCATGCTATCCATACTCAATGCTTCATTATCTACCTTAAATGAAAACTGACAAAATGGCAGGAAAGTTCTTTAATGTGCCTCTGTAATGCTATAGTATTTAGGCTAGTAGTGTTCGACAAGTAGAGTATTATTCGGAGGTGCTTCCATATTTCACAGACTCTCTCAGGGCATTTCTCAACGACTCTCATGCCTCTCACAGGGATATTAGGAACCCAGAGTACCTTCTGAGTGACAACTGTTGTCAATACTAGTAACTTGCCCAGGTCGGCCATCTCACACCGCTACATATAAAATGTGGACACGATCTACTTAGTTGGATGACGGTGACGTTATCAGTATTACAATACCCCCTTTGCTTCTACCATTTGCTAGCTTTAAATGAACTATAGCACTTGATTAGTGTGACTCAAATACCGAACACCACTGCAAGAGCAGGGTGTTAGGCTGCCAAACATCCCAAATCAGCTCAGGGTATATATAGTACAATTTTGCGGTTCGTATAGTATTGGACTTGTGTACTTGCTCACATCATAGTCCAAATTGAACCAGAATCCCGCTTACTACCCTTTTGCGTGAGAATAAGCACTAGTTTATCATCACTATTGTTTACCCATCGTCCGTAAAGCATGATGCAAGTAGTTATACGCATGTTCGAGACTGTAGAGGTGCTATGTCGCTTACCTTACCTTCTTGGATTTCCAAGTTACCCTGCCTGCGGACTTCCCCTACAAACTGTGGCAAAGGGTTACCCTCCCTATGTGTCCTACCCTTTAACCTACCTAACTCTTGTCCTGTATTACCTTGTCTAAGTGGGTTACCCTATCTATCCTTGGCTCTGTGGTATACTGTTTAAGTAGGTTTCCTACGCAGATGTGGATCACATTTACCTGGCCCACCTGGGTTACCCTATCTAATTGAGGGCCTAGCTAGCTTACCTTGATCAAGTTACCTATAGGTGTTTGGTCACTTTTGCATCTATTTTTGTATAGTTCCTCTGCAGGTTCTTTGAGGACGACTGGCTGGGCTGAGGTTTGGTAAGCTTTACCAACTATTCCACGGTCATTATACCTCCCCACCTCTGGCCTCCGCAACTTTGCCATCTTCTAAACCCCTCTACACTAGTACAGAAGCTTTCTGGAATAGAGGAGAAAGTGATAAGGCTCAGACTTTCTTTCGTACCCTCCACTCATTCCTCACGGGATAATTCAGCTCCGCTGTTGTAGAAACTCTCAAGAATGACCCTTTTTCAGGCGAGTCCTGCAGACCACAGATAAGCTAAACTATTCGATCCAGGATGACCGCCTCTTAGCTATCATTAGTAACTACTATTCTAACATTTAAATCCTTATGGCACCCTTGGACAGGTGAGTATCCCTACTTGATTTCATCCTTAATAAGGTTCGTGAAGGTCACTGACACTTTTCATCTCAAAAGTCCTTCAAGTACACTGCTTGTTTCTTATGATGGCTTCAGATGGGCAAGGACAGCATAACCTCTGCAGCTCTTATGATCAATGTCAAATCAATAAAGCGCCTACCATACTTCTTGCAGGTAGATCTCTAGCTTTGCCAGCACCAGACCAAGCCTCCCAATTCCCTCCGATCTATTTCCCTGCTCTATTCAACATATCAAGCAACTATACCACTATCCTGGTTATTTTCAATCATGTTACCTCTTCCACTAATCTCATACCACTTCATGAATCTGCCACCTGCGAAAAGGTATTTCGCAAGGTCTAGAAGACAATATTTGATTTTCATGGCCATAGCCTAAGTATAGAACAAGACCAAGAGTCCACCTTTATCTCCAAGTTCTGGGCTCTGATAATGAAGTCAATTGAAATACAGGTTTGGATGGCTACTCAATACCACCTTCACACCAATGGTCAGGTAGGTTACCGGATTCACAGCCTTAAACAGTTAATGAATAACTTCATCAATAAAAGTGAGAATAACTGGTCTCCTGCCATCCCTGCGATAGCAGTAACCATCACTGGTGCCCCCCATGAATCCTCTAGAATATCCCCAGATCAAGCAGTCTATTGATGCTATTCCAAGCTTTTCATTCTTGTCCTCAGATCCACCAGGAGTTTACTAGAATGGAGCAGATCTTAAAAGCTATGAAACCACCAGAATGGTAGTTGATATGGCCTGAATGCATGTCATATTCAGGCAGACTGTGCAAGTAGGTCAAAAAAGGAACCCCGATAGATGACCAAACAACCTGGGCACCAGAGTTGGTGTCAAATGACGCCCTTATACATCCACTCCTAGTTGACCTAAGAAGCTAGAGCCTGTCAGATTTGAATCAACTAAGCTCCTAAAGCAAGACTCTATCAGCGATAACTACAAGATAGAATTGCTAAAGAGAATTAAGCGGCAAAAGGTCTTCTTTTATATCCTATAGCTCAAGGAATAGAGGGAGAGCAAATCAAAGAGATTCGGATCTAGGAGAACAGATAGGCTGGCCCCTATACACATCAACAAGCACAAGAAGAGAACACAGTAGAAAATATAGATTATTGTTTATAGAACAATAAAATCTATTTCCGGGTACCCTGGTAATGGTATGAAAGGACTGATGACTCTAGGAAATCTATGGAGAACCTGCTGAAATTAATAGATATCTTAGCGCAATATTGGAGAGAAAACCTACGCAGTAAACCGATGTCTGAGATTACCACTGAGTATGTTAGAACCTCTTGGAAGCACATGGATGTTTCTATAATCCCTAGCCCTGGAACTATGGTACAAAAATTTTTAATGGCAACCCTATACCTATCGATAATACGATTCTCCTTTTTCAGATGATAGCTCCTTTAACATTGAGGTTAATTGTATCCGCTGGCTTAGGGAGAGCAGCGATGAAGCCAATGGCCTTTGGAGAAGATTAATCTTATTATAATTTGGGGAATGTACTAGTGTGTATATTTTCTAGTACCTCTATTACCATTCTCATTAGCCTTTCCTTTATCAGATTACATTCATTTGCTTTGATTTATTTTGTATTTGATTTCACTACTGAAATGTATACATTCCAGCTCTCTGTTTACAGAATACTTTATAGGATTTGAAGGATTGTGCCCCAGGTAGTTCTAAGAGAAGGAACAGGTGATGTATACTGGCGGTAATGATAGTGGCTGCGGGTTTTCAGTGCCTCAGCTATTGACAGTAAGATTTCAGGTATTCAAGTGTAGTTTGCTGGTTAGCACGAGAAATTATACTTCATACATATGCCTAGACGGTAAATACACTTGTTTAATCCCGGATCCTATTGTTTCTCTTCACTCTATACACTACTCTACTGTACTTTCCTTGTCTTCGCCTATCAGAAGGTCTCCCTTAAACAACAAAGCGATAACTGGCTACCACTTAGCCTCTATTGTAATACCATTCTTCTTGGCTTGCCCCTATTACAAGTTCAGATACAATCCCCCATACTTCTACCACAGCCACTGTAATTATTGATGAAAAATCAGGTTAGTGCCGGTTGGACCTTTCACAGTAAAATTTGTGAATTTAACTCTGCAATCTCTTTTATGTGTGTGAAATACCATGTAGATATGCATACAGGCAACTCGGGACAAAGAGTTCAATGCTTTCAGAATGATAGAAAATCATATTATTTACAAATTCTACTAGAGCCTAAATTTTCCAAATCTGGTACAACTCAATTTACACAATTATCCTTATATGACCTCAAATATGCTGCAAAGATACACTTTACTTCACATTTAAATCCTGAACTATACTAGCCTGAACCAGTGATATTAATATTGCAAGAGTATAATATATTTATTGTAATATATCAAACTACAAATGATCGATTAGTGGCTGAAAACACAAATACTGGTGATTGGATAATGAGAATTTTGATGAACCTACCTCTGTAACTAATTAATAAATCAGCACCTGATAAGCTATGATGTAATTTACCAAGCAGTCATGAGGTTGCTATAATTATAGGTACTAGATATACAGAGAGTAGATTTCAAATTATTAGGTTACCATCAAGAGGCAATTACAACAAATCACCATTTATTTACAATTAATTGAAATCATGCTTCAAAATATTTATTGTTCTTTCTAAAAGGGGAATCTGGTTATTACTTTTGTAATGACAGTTTGTGCATGGCTTGGTATATTCCTAAAGTATTGTTAAACACTGTGCAAAAGGTCCTCAACTCTGCTCATACTGTTTGTACCTACTCTCCACTACTAACTCCATGAAACACCTCAAAAATGCCTTATATTTTGCTACTCTTGATTATGTCAAGTTCTTGTTACTATTGTCAACATTTTAAAACTATATTAGTAACCTGTTTCCTATTCTTAAGAACAACATATTCAGTAACGTGAACGGGGGTGTTATAGGTCAATACCTAGTTATATGTCACCAAGCTTTATTTAATATAGTTAATCAAAAAGTGAATAAAACCACTATGGCTAACTCCTACATACTTAAGATATCAATAGAATGTGTATGTGAGACAAGCATTCATTATATGAAATAATTTTAAAAATATATACTGTTTTGTCATTGTTATTGAAGTAATTGGGAATTTTTACAAATATGACTATGACCAATCAAATTGGCTCAAGAGCTGCCTTGATCCCATTGTTACTCACATTTATACAATGGGTAGAGTATTCTCAAAGGTTTCACAAGTTGTTGCCTCAAAATCTAAGATATATAAAGTGAGCTACTGAATTCAATATCACTACTTTGGACAAATATTTTTCCCAAGCGATCTCCTTGAGTCTTTTAGTCACAACTTTGTGAAAAAACATGTGATTATACCAAAGAATGCCTAAAATGAAAGACAATCAAGAAGACAAGATAGTAAAGGCTTGTGTAGCTCTCCAAAGTACTCGGGGACTATCAATTCGCAAAGAAAAAGAACAGTTCGGGATATCCAACACAACACTAAATCTAATATGTACTACACAGTCCATCTGATATGGAGCGCGCTTATCTGTACGATCTATCCATTGTCAGCGCTGTGCTGTACAGCCGGCAGTACACCTCAGTATAGGCCTTTGATACATGTGAGCCCTGGCATGTGATGCAACCAGCTGCCAAGATGTGCTCATGGCATCTACCCTGCCGAGATGTATGTTTGTCAGCTGAAATGCCAAGGAAAATGCGAAAATATTTACCCTCTTCTCTCTCCTGACCACCAACCTATCCTTCCATCTTGAGACTCCACTCAATCACCCCACAAACTCGATTCAACCACCTCTCAACCACACCTCAACTACTTCTCTACCACCTCTCC